>JAUTBR010194635.1:4016-16747 GCA_032361205.1 Pseudorimula midatlantica | reverse complement strand
TTAATTGCAGAACATAAACTGTAGTTATATTACTTTTGGAAGCATGTTCTTGGATAGCTATGCTTATTCAAGTTCGTCTTGTATTGTCCTGTAATACAAATAGTTAATAAAATTAATTGCAGAACATAAACTGTAGTTATATTACTTTTGGAAGCATGTTCTTGGATAGCTATGCTTATTCAAGTTCGTGTTGTATTGTCCTGTAATACAAATAGTTAATCAAATTTATTGTAGAAAATGAAATGTAGATACTTTTGGAAGTATGTTCTTGGATAAAGCTATGATTGTAGAAGTTCGTGTTGTATTGAGCTTATAAGGTACCTGCACGTTAGGTACTGTATTCATGTTGTAGAACAATTCTTGACTTGACAACATTCGTGGTGTGGAATAGTTATACTGTTTTGTTACAACGTGTCATAAGCTTTATTGGATGGACGTTTGGCATATTTTGTCCTACGTGACAACATTCGTAGTTTGGCCTAGTTTAGCCTATAACGTATCATACATTTTGTTAAATATAGCTTTGGCCTATTCTGTCTTAATATGACAATGTTCTTATTATAGAATAGTTTTGTCTTTCAATAACAGCATTCGTATTGTAGACTATTTTGGTCTATTCTTTCCTAACGTGACAACCTTCATTCTGTAGACTATTTTGGTATATTCTTTCCTAACGTGACAACCTTCATGCTGTAGACTATTTTGGTCTATTCTTTCCTAACGTGACAACCTTCATGCTGTAGACTATTTTGGTCTATTCTTTCTTAACGTGACAACCTTCGTGTTGTAGATTATTTTTGCCTATTCTATCAACGTGGCAGCAGTCTCTCTCTCTCTCACACAATAGGTCAATTGGTTTGTTGCCCTGCAGAAAGGGAGAAAAAAAACATGCTGGTCTTCGTCGCAGATGTTTTCCACTACCAGTTATATTATGGACAGCTCACAGATGTCTCTGCGTACAGTTCCCGTTATAGAGAGTCGGCGTGTGTACGGTCGTCTGTGGAATGTGAGAGTGGGGAGAACAATAGAACCATCGACATCCTATACATAGAGTCTTACCACAGGTGCCGGTGTGTTCTGCTTTCCGGGTCAGTGTCCACAAACAGAAGTAATGAGCACTCGTAGGACTCATCATGGTCAATAGTAGCTGTAATGTTACCGGTAAACTGCGTATAGTAATCATAGAAAAGTCTCTAATGGGTGTCCAAGAATCCCAGTCTATGTATGGAACATCACAGGACTTGAATATATATAGGCTGTAGGCGTCCACAAACATTCTGAAATTTCAGGAATGTGCTTTGTTGTATTCAGAAAGCTCAAGAATATGCTTTCATTTTGCATTCAGAAATCTTTAAAATATGCTTTTATTTTGCACTCAGAAATCTCAAAAATATGCTTTTATTTTGGACTCAGAAATCTCAAAAATATGCTGCTTTTTTTAGTCAGAACTCTTAAGCATATAGGCTTTGTCGTATTCAGAAATCTCAAAAATATGCTTTGTTGTATAGCTTATACATAGTTATCTGGCAGTAAGGCGCATGCCTCTGCCGTTGGTAATCCGCATCGTGTCGATGAGGGTTTTATCAGATATTACATTCATTCTAATGTTCGTAACTACGGTTTTAACGTGAGACTAGTGTACTTTTCATTGGATATAGGGGTATGAATATACAATATACAATGTATTCATATGTACAGTGTTCGAAATAATGAAAATAATGAGGGGCTCATTCTCCATAGGCCCAATGTTAAAGGTGATAAAATCTGTGATTTTCAGGGGGTCACACAGATACCTTTAACATTGCAGATTTTCAAATGACCCACGGACCCCCTATTAATTCGAACACTGTATGTATATATGTATATAATAATGTGCTCAAAATACTATTTTCTACTTTGGTACTGAGTATTTACCAGATTTTAATTTCGGTAACGTATATAATGTACGTACATATTGGCATGCACAAACAGTGCATAGAAAAAAAGACTACATAAATGCCAGCTGTCCAACTGCTATTAGGAATTTTGATGAATACCCCTGAGAAATTCGTTAAAATGACAACCCAGTTTGAAAGGTTTACTATCAATTATATATTTGCCGTGAGTATGTGACGCTAGTGCTCAACAGACATAATTATTGTGTGGAACTCGGGAGGATCTTCTTGACGTCACGTTGATGGTATGGTCGTCACACTTAAGACATTAGTTCACGTTCAAGGTTGTATTAATGTACTTTGCAAAACACCAACGAAAAGACGGTGGAATTTAGTCATATTTTGAACGTTAATGTAGCAGTGACGAAGTTCGGCGAGAGAGAGAGTGAGATAGAGAGAGAGAGAGAGGGGGAGGGTATAGAGAGAGAAGGGAGAGAGAGGGAGGACAGAGAGATGTATAAAGAGAGCCGCAGAGGGGGAGAAGGAGAGTGACAGAAAACTAGAGTTGATAGAGGGAGAAAAGCAAACACAACTAAACGACAACATTCATTCGTAGTATTTAGTTACATATGTATTAATAATCATGTTTACTGACTGCGCATTATTCTTGAGCGGCGAGAGTAGTTTATCAATTCAATTGTCAGTGCTAAACACACAGATATCTCGTCGACATCTCCGCGCATTGTTCTAGTAAATATCGATAGATATCCCCAGTGCATATCTTGTTATAGGGAGCTCATCAATGTAGGTTTTAGGAAGTTGCTGACATGAAATATTCACAAGGCTCGTGCACAAAACTCTCGAGGGGGACCCACCGACGCGGAGTCGTGATGTACATCGGTGGATCACGTGACTGTATGATTATATCAATCATCGGTAAAACTGTTAGCTCCTTGATACACATCTCGCTGGGGAGTTCGTAATCATAGTCGCCATCTTTCCATCCTCATTGGAGTGACTGCATATAGTCATATTACCCCGCATGCAGACTTAATAAAGGAATCCATTAGGGTTCGTATCTATGTTATCTACGGTGTCGTTACCGCCGTCAACGCCGCTTGGACTTGGACCGCGAAGGATATGGTGATCAGTGGGTTTGTCATGTAGCTTGGAAACAACATAAATGCGCGTGCGAGTGCATGTGTGAGAGAGGGAGAGACAGGCAGGCAGATATACAGAGAGAGAAAGAAAGAGAGAGAGAGAGAGAGAGAAAATGAGAGACACACAGAAACAAACTGAGAAAGCTAGACAGAGACAAATAGAAATAGGAAGAGTGATACGCACAGTGAGAGAGAGAGGGGAGAGAGAGAGGGGAGAGAGAGAGAGAGAGAAATAGTTTTTCACCGTATTCTGATTCAGATTGATTGTCTTTACTCTTTTTTATCCTTGAATGTGAAGTGTGGGTACGCAGAGCTGCTTCGCTTTTGTAAACAAGTTTCCATAGAATCAATCATAAAAAGGATATTTTGGCATAGTTTTTTTCTCAAGCCAGATAATTTCATTATGAAGTATACCCTTGTGTCAGCACAGTACGAAAATTGATGACGTACCCAAACGGTTCGGAGTCATCACCTGACGTTACCCATCACTTCTCCTGCTCCCTGGGAGGGTATCAACACTGAGTATATTACTGACTTTCACAGCTTTATGCTCTGCTTGGAAAGCTGGTCTTCGTGAATACACAAGACCATCATGGTCTTCATCTCGAGTTTCATGCTTTTTTTCCTAATAGAAAATGCAGTCATCATAGTCATAGATAGGCATTAGGTGTAGAGATTCCTGCAAAGACGTAAGCTAATTGTCCGATAGTGCTGGCATCACAGTGAATGCGTTTATGTATGGTACGGTATTTGTGTTCGCTTTCGTGGATAACTGACAAAGCCAATAGATGGCTGAAGTGTATACGACACTACTTAATGATATGAAGGTATGAGCTATGTGTCCAGTGCCTCTGTGAGGGGATTACCTGCTCGTCTATATGCAGATGTCGCTAGAGATTCTCCTCTGTCGTGTCCTGCTTAGAGGACGTGGACCATTCTCTTGTCGCTTCCCTAATTCTTGTTCATCGACCATACTCTCTCTCTCTTTCTCTCTCTCTTTCTCTCTCTCTTTCTGTTTCTGTTTCTCTCTCTGTTTCTCTCTCTCGCTCTCTGTTTCTCTCTCTGTTTCTCTCTCTGTTTCTCTCTCTCTCTTTCTTTCTTTCTCTCTCTCTCTCTGTCTCTCTCTCTTTCTCGCTCTCTCTTTCTCTCTCTCGCTCTCTCTCTCTTTCTATCTCTGTGTTTCTCTCTCTCTATCTCTCTGTATGTCTCTGTATGTCTCTCCCCTCCAATCTCTCCTTCTCTCTATCTCTTTCTCTATTTTTCTCTTTCTCTCTCTGTTCTCTTTTTTCTCTCTCTTTCTCACTCTCTTTCTCCCTCTCTTTCTTTTATAATTTCTTTATTTTTCAAAGTTTTTAACAGGTACAGTCACCTCTCTCTCTTTCTCGCTCTCTCTCTCGCTCTCCCTCTGTTTATCTCTCTCTCTCTCTATCTCTCTCTCTCTCTATGTATGTCTCTCCCCATCGCTCTCCCGTCCAATGCCTTCCACAGACAGTTCATATCCACCCGTTCTGTTTCCTCCTTTCATATCCACCCGTCCTGTTTCCTCCATTCTGTAGACGTAGAGTCACGGGTCCCGCAGTGACAAGTCGTCTGTCTGGTCATTGTTTGTCCAACACATCTATGACCCTCCCATCCTTTCTTCTCAGTGTTTGAGGTGTAATGATGTAGTGGGTGGTGGTGATTGGATCCTGTCCCCCGGGACGGACTGGTTGACCGCCCCAATCTACACTCATTACCCCGGCGATGAGGGGACGTCGCTGGTAAGTAATTGTGGAAGAACGCTCGCTGAAGGAGGTTCAATCTCCCGGAAATGCAATCTGGAAATCGCCATGGATTCGCCTTGATTGGATGGTCCGAGAAGAATATCCGCTTATACAGCATGTTAAGCTTCTTGTCCTTTCAGTGTGGTGATCAGACAGTATTGTTAGGCTGCCACTGTCTGTATGTCACTTCTTGTAAAAATAGCCATGGATCCAAATATTGTCTGACAGTCTATATATATTCTGAACGATTCCATTGTATATTTTATTGAGCTCTGGACATTTCAGTTGACAAGTAAACAATAATCTATAGTCGGGATGATCTATTAGTATTGGTTTGTTATGTTCACTTGCACTTACTTTAAATTAGTGTCTTCCTGGGTCCATATGATTCCATACACGTTAAGTACGTATATACCTCAAGATGATTTATAACTTTTAAGAAACAGATAGAAAAAGTGTATAATTTTATTTCAAACAAAAAAGAAATAGACTTTTCTTGAATTTATTAGATCTCGAAATACAGATATGGTTTAAGTTGGAACAAAAATGACCAGGTCACATATACGATATTCCACCTATAAACATTCATGATCTTGTTCCTAAAAATAGTTAATCATCACTAAACTATCAAATCCATTTCATCCCTTCCTAGCACATGGTTCTGTTTGCGATTATTTATAAATGGAAAAGAAATGTATTTGTAATCCTTTGGTTAAGTGTTTTACCAACACAGCGATAAGATGGCTTGGCTGGATGTATATCGCCGGTCATACATGTTAATGCCTCGACTATAGATAGCCCGTGACAGGAAGCACAACAAATGAGAAGAGCAGAATAATACACCTTGTACATTAGCCCAGGTGGCGCTCTAACACAAATACGGACCCGGATGTGAAGAACACGGAGCCAGATGTGAAGGAGATCCTTCCTATCCTTGAGAAGAAGCCGTTCTCAGCCGACTATTTCTGTAGTAATCCTTGAGGGTAATAGGTCCACCGACCCAGCTGATAATTGTATACTAGTATCACTAACCGGAGAGTTATATTAATCATACGATTAAGGAACATCGTTAATAACATTTTGCGACATTTGTATCGTTTCGGTACGTTCCGTTGTCATCTATGGTAGCATGTGCTATAGCCTATCAAATCATATTTCGTATTTTTCCTGGACCAGGAATTACATTTAGTATCTGCATTGATCTGTTTCATAAATAATTTGAAAAAGTAAGACCAATATGATGTGCTTGGCATATGTTTACCACATCGAAGACATTCAATATGATGTAAAGGTTATTTCAAGATAACTGGTCCATTGCCATCCAATATAAGCGGTTCTCCCCCTGGACCGGATCTTAAATCGCTGCGCATCCTTCTCGGCTATTGATCTCATCTTCGCCAGTGCTACACCGGTACCAATTCCTCGCTGAAGCATCCTCATCTATTTACTTCTTCAGCACATTTTGATTTCATGCCAGGCCGGAGTTCCCGAAGATATATCGATATTAGGAGCCATGGTCATCCATTTTGCCCATCACCGGAGACAGTGGTCATCTTCGGGACATTCCGAAAGACTCCGAACCATTATAAGAGGCTCAATGTCTTTACCGAGGGTCACCTGTCATCATTGTATATACATTATATACGCTAATACGTCCTGATAGTAGTATCTATTGATATTAGGCCACGGGTCTTTTTCAAGCCAATAACGGCCGTCTCCGTGATCGGATAAACTTATATATTTGGCCCGGGGATATGTGCACCCAATAAATGTCTGGGGAATCATATTACGACCAGAGGTGATGCTCGTCGTTGATCTCACTTGAGTCCGGTATTTAATGCCACGGATTGTTGGAGAAAGTAATACTCAGTGATGCGTTTTGTATATGTCCATTCTAGTGTGCTACCACCGTGCTTGATACACCTGAAATACAAAGACATTAAGGGCCTGGAGATATTTCTACCAACTGTCTTCACTCAGCTTGATGCATCTCGTAGTACTCGTCTTTGAATTTGTCTGCGAGTTCTTGAAGAGTACCAGGAGCCGCCAGACGTTTGAATATTATTCCTTGTTGAAATAATGTGAATTGGTATGTCCATCAAGGCTACTGGACCTTAATTAATTAGGCTGAGTCTATCGCAATCGTGTCTATGTGTGTGTGTGTATATTCAGACTGCGTTAGAATTAACGATCACATAGCCTTACTATGTCCATATATATCCTCATTAGCGCAATTTAGTCATATGATTTCAAGAAAGGTAATCATACCAATTAGTTAATCAGACTAACTAGGTAGTACAAATAAACGTATTAGTTTGGAAACACAGTAACACAATGCTCTCAATGCCTGCGTCACACACACACACAACAAACGAACATCTGAGAGACTCGGTATTTGTAGCAGATGAGAGGCTCTGTACTGTAATCTAAAGGTTCGTGATTAATTACAAACGTTTTATGAATAATCCCGATGCTTCTGCCGAGATATATATGTAGATGTTATCTGTGTCATTAACAATGTTAGGACTGTGGCTGATTGGTGTGTGAAGAACGGTTCCTCCTGGGAGCAGATCCGTGCACTTTCTGCTCAGCATTGATCATAACCTCTGACTCGAATTTCTTCTACTGATTAACTTCTCGACGATGACTGTCAGAAACGAGCGTGGATGTTCCCGACTTGTTGCCACATCAAAAGCATGGACATAATAGTTTTACCAAGGGATATGCCCTCTTCATCCTGTGTTAATTCTGCATGTGGAATATCTGATGGTGGATCATAAAAATGAAAGAACAGATGTTAAATGTATCGATTTTACAATCGAAGATAGAGTGCACTTGATCCCTTCGTGTACATTTATACGACATCACTTTAGATGTGAAGTGGGGAATATAGACTTGTGTCATGCTTACACAGAGAGAGGGAGAGAGAGAGATATGGGGAGGGAGGGAGGAGGAGAGAAGACATCACTTTAGATGTGAAGTGGGGAATATAGACTTGTGTCATGCTTACAGAGAGAGAGAGAGAGAGATAGGGGGAGGGAGGAGGAGAGAAGAAGAGAGACACACACAGGCATGCACACACAGAGATACACATTCAAGATCTATGGCAAGGTTGCAATGTGTACATATTGACGGTTTCCACTAGACCACCTTCACTTTATATTTTCCATAACGTAATTGTGTGCCAGCAATTTGATTACTTCATATTTCGGTGGACCGCGCCATACACTTCACTGCGCCCCGTGTCATGTCCAGTAGACCCATCTGTTCCAGGTGGCTTTGATCGTCTGAACCCCAGTCCATGAGAGGTGTTAACTTCAGCGCCACCCCCGGTCCGATAGTTCCGAAAGGGGAGATAATGTGCCCTTTGACACCTGAAGTTGACAACCTCCTCTCCAGACTTTTTCAGGTCTGCGACCGTCATCTGTCTGTAGCCGGACTACTCTGTCTGAGTGGTCAGCGTCTCTACCAAGGACTCTTGACAAGGGCCGTGTTGCTGGTCAGACGGTCGCTTCAAAGCCGACTGTTCTGATCCTCCAAATATTACAAACACCACTTCAACTGTTCCAAGTCCTTGATATGGTGTGAGGATAATTGATGTTGAAATGTTGGTCTTGCTCTGCCTGTCAAACTGTGTGCATATTATTCCGCTATACTGATGCACACACTGTTATCAGTCCCCGAGATAACGTTGTTTCTGTAGGTGCCCAAAAATGATTGACTCGGCGAACAGTCCTGATTGTGATTCTGTATTATTGGACATCATTCATGATTTATTCACCACTGTGTTTCATGCAATTATCGTCTCGATTTAGTAACATGATGGTTCGGGTTGGGCATATTTAGATAAACCTTATGACATGTCGCGTCCGCATTGATCAAACTTAGTGAATATTTCTTTATCTTCAGTTGATTGTTTAAACGATACATTTACATATCTATATTTTCGCTCCGACATTATATAATTATTAGAAATTAATTTGTTTGATAGTTTCTGATTTTACCAAAATTCAATCAAAGAAACATGGGCATGAAAACCAATGGATTGTTGGTGATGATATACCAGTTTGAAATCTAGTTATGGAAATTTAAATTCCAGGTGAATATTGTTGGACACGTACACACCAGAAATAACGCATCCCAGTGGTCATATCGCTTGCACCAGTTGTAGCGTTCTTCAGCCAACTTGCCATTATCAATTTTGTTTTATTTTATTTTAAATTGTATTTCTTTTTACATTAGATTTTAGACCCTGTTTCAACATTATTTCACATATATCAGTGCTTGTCAGTTTATGGCAGGAAGAAACCCGCAACATCCGTAGCGCTGAATATTGCGGTAAACCGGCTGGATTATCAAATTAGACACTACTCTGATTTTATGCGCTAATACAAGTATTACCAAATTCAGCCTCATCATCCAATTCTAGCAGGAGTTCTAGATTGATTAGCTTATTACATTACCTCCGTTCCCCTATCTGCAATCAAATCTCCCTGGCCACATTACAATAACTAGACCCAGGCTACCATGGACACGATGACCCATGATGGTCAAATCGCGGGCAACCACACGTTTCCATTAAGTCCCAATTTGTATACTCATTACTTCAAGCCTTCGATGATTTTCCGCAACATTTCTGCATATCGAATAGTTTACTTTTCATAGCTGGTTATCCTACGAGGTCGTGCCATTGGTCGTCTGGAATTGGTCAATTTCCATAACTCCCCGTGTCCGTATCAGCTCCGTTAGGCCATCCTCATTCACGGAGACCTGTGGAATATGCTTAGTTACGCTGTAATTGGGTCTATTGATTGACATCATCGGTGTCAGCGCCTGGGTCAGATCAGTTTCTGGACAAGGGTCACGATCTCCAGACCCTTAGTCTATCAGGGGAGAATATAACCTATTGGTAAATTACTGATAGTTGCCAAGTCTAGAAGGTTTCCTGTTAATGCTTCTGTATTTCCTTGCTTGTCAGTGATTGAAGCGATTACGATTGATCGACACGGGCTGTGCTGTATATACAGAGAATGCAGGAAGAAGGATTTTTTTTTTATAATTAGCAATTTTAAACGTTTGCCAAGTATGATTGCGGATCTGGGAAGACTAGGAATTTGATCTTCAGTATGAGTCATTGCTGAACGATCGTACGCTAATAGACACGATTCCTTTATGTAAAGTCTACCATTGCACGATATACAAATAAAGATGGTTTTTATTCTAGATACATACCTCTGAGACTACTGCTGAAATCAGAATGTGAGAATATCACTTATTTTGTGCTTAGTTTACCTAATGTCGAATATTCAAGTATTAAAAACAGTTTAATATGTTCGTTCGAACTGTCGCTCAATGAAAAACAATTTTCTTTTTACTAATCAGTGTGAAATATATAAAGTGCTATACATCATTATATGTAACTGTAGCTGATTGCAATATCGTGTCACTGTATCTGACATGTTTTCCGTACTATTACTTCTGTCTCTTTCATACCAGATGATAAAACCTCTCAGACATGTAAGCAATCTCACATATTTCTTATCAAACAAGCCCATGTACATTTCTTTCACGTTCCATGTCGCTACAAACAAAGTTGTAATGTATTGCTAGTTTGACATATCTCCCGTGTTCGCATCCAGTTCTTGATCTTCTGGACCATCTTTTGAACGTGATTACAGGGCTGACTTATAGAAGAACCGCGCGATGATAAGATTTGACGACAAGCCAACCATCGACAAACTTGAATGAAATCTCGCTCATGCTTTCCCACAGTTCGTACTTTTCAATCACACGATTGATCATTCTTGAGAGCTCGCTTGATCTTTGTGTACAACTCGTCCGACCATGCGGGGTATAGATCGGTGTGATTATTCCCTGGAGTGAGTCACGTGTTCGAGGACTACCCGCGTTCCACGAGGGTCCCTCACCTCAATCCCTACCCCTTTGGGACCGGCAGGATGATCGATAGGGGACTTAGTTTCGTAGGAACTCATGGAATTGACCGCGCAACAGGCATCTGAGATTTCTTCATGATAGCATGCGCTAGGCGTTGTCTCTTGCTCCGCATGCGAAGACTGGGTACCGTCTAATTTATCTGGGAATGAGATCTCGTCTGAAGTTGCGTTAAACAATCACTCGATTATTGTACAAGCATGCAATGTTGGTGGAAGCACTTCGCACGTTAAGATGGTTTGTCAATGTAAATTTGATTTAGACTGATTGCAGGGCATGACAGTGCTGGGAAGAGCAAACATTATAAAGCAGTGGGACTTTCTCTGATTTCGTCAATAATTCATTGATCATGCTTAAAGTGTAAAAATTATTTATCAAAATCTTTAACTGAATTAGACATCATCCGTCATATGGACACTGCCTTTAATGTTATTTCTGAACATGATTGATCTCCAGACCAATGTAGTTCATTAACTTTTCCAAAAGAAGAATATCCACCTTTCCTGTGACCATATTACAAAACTATGTCAGTGGTGTCTGAACAGGTGCGATTCAAGAAACACACAGTTCATGCCGCCTCTGTCGGTTTGAAGTTTGAAGTTAGCATGATGTACATTCATTATATTGGCCAATTTAATTCACATCATTCACAATACTACTTAAAATGTACACCATTGTTAACTATACGCACTTCTCGTACTATTTACGATGGACTTTGACCAGTTAGTTTCAGATAAGGTCGTCCGTTATTACTCCCTTGACTGTCGTTACTGTCACAATAAACACCTATAATGACCGAACACTGTGTAAAGACTATGTGAGAAACTAGATATCGCCAAACTAGTGCAGTATAATGTAATTTTCCCGCACTAGGGCATAGTAAGTAATTACATTACTGCCGCGTTCAGGTAGCTTGTTGTCTGTGTCCTATGTAATTTGGCCAGCAAAGGACGTCTTTGTTGATCAATTTGGTTGGACACGAGCACGTCAAGAAGCAACGTATATACTCCCGGTGAGGCGAATAGCTTCTCCTGGTGAGGCGAATAGCATCGTTCTCAGACCGTCGAGTACGGTTAGCTCGCTTTATTTTGAGAACCTTTTCCCATCCATAAGAGCTCGCACGAACTAGAAACTAATGCAATTTTGTCGGGCAAACTGTAACCAAATTTGACGCTGACGTATGACCCAAAGATTAACTTCAAACAGCGTTTGTTAGCTAGTTTTGACCATATGATTGCTTGGGGAAATGAGCGATGTTTGGTACTTTGATATTTTTCCTTATCGCGCAAGAGATGGACTGGTTCTTTCGCGAAGATGACATTATGATTTAAGACTTGTGGAATACGGAAGCTATCGGAATTCCATAAACGGCATTGTTGTAAAGGGTCTTTTAATGGATTCAACGAATGTTTGTAACGTGTTTTCAATATGTCAAGAAGTGAAATAGTGTCTTGTTGGGAACATACGCAGTTAATAGTGGCTAGTGCTATTAAATATCAATTTACGTCACGAAAGTTGGTTGTAAAGGGAATTGATACACAATTTAATTGGATCAAATGGGATCATTTCGTGCAGAAATAGATTATTCTTTCGTAGAACATCATACGTGACGATAAGCCTCGGAACAGAATGTCTAAAAGTGTTGTATCTAAATGTCTATTTTAAGTCAATTTTCTAAAGTTACGTAATTTCTCAATTTCACGATAACGCAAGTCAATTCAGAAAGCCATTTCCAGAGTTGACCGTGAACGACAGGCGTGTGTGTGAGCCACGACAATATCTCCATCACTGCAGACCGTATCTATCTGACGTAACGTTACATGGAGAAATGGATCGGCTCCACTTCCGTCTATATAAATCCCATTCCCACATTGATCGATAAGACAGTAGCACGGCTAGTTGAACTCTCCCTGTTGAAGACCTGGCGTAAAACAACAGTAAAGCTCGGTTCCAGGAAGCAATCTTACCCAGGGAATCTTTTT
>JAUTBR010194302.1:0-14638 GCA_032361205.1 Pseudorimula midatlantica | reverse complement strand
GCCCTAAACTGACAAGTCGTGATATTAGTGAAAGATTCTAGAAAGCGACTTTAAACCCCAATGCAAAATAAAAGAAAAACAAAAACTTCTCTTTATCTTCATGACGGGCCGAAATATTGGGTCTATGGAGATGAACGTTATATAGATATACTTCTCTTTAGTTTGACTGTGACACGTGTTTTTAGTTTGACTGTGACACATGTTTGTTGTGTTGGCGCAGGTACGCTACACGTGGGAGACGAGATAAAGGAAATTAACAACGCCTGCGTGCAGAACCAGGCTGTCGAGACTCTACAACGCATGCTGGTAAGCTTTCTACTGAACGTCTCACAGAACATCTCTATGCTGTATTCTTTCTGTGTCACTTACTGTGACAGTCAAAGAACACTGACAGGGCCGTCGCAAATGGGTGAAAGATTCCCGCAGCGACGTTAAATTCCATGTTCACTCACTCACATGGAACTGTAGTGAACAGAGACCATTTTTTAATAGAGCTTATCTTGAAAGCATGATGAATCCAATACTGAAAAAATATATAGTTCAAATGCTGTGTGTCAGATTTATTTTAGTTGAATAATTTTCATGGATTTGTTGGCTTTTAGGGAAAATGTTTATTCACAATTTCTTAAATTCTATAATGTCAAAATTATGTCGACAAATATTCCTGCTATGACACAAAGCACTAATTCAATCGATCAAGAGAATTTTCAAATATTTTATTTTGGGTATTATTGCCGAGGTAAGCCAACGACGGGGGACGTTACTGGCAATAAGAATCATTGTTCAGTGTTGTATGCTTGGTTTAAATTGGCATTTTAGTTTTAACTTAATCTGTAATCTGTTTCCAATGGAATTATCTTTTTCCAGTTCAGAACTGTGAACTATGTATTAACAACCTTTTTGAAAATTAATATGAAACTACATGAAACCAATTTTCTATAATGCCATTAATATTTCAATATCTGGTTCGTAGAATGATTGTAGAGCTAACGAGAGTTGTAACTCGCTGTTCGTGTACGAAGATACAACGCATAGCACACAGATCGTTTTGTGCAACAGGGCCTAGAACAAATTCTATGGTTGCAACAGAAATTTAATGCACTCTTTCCAAAGTAAATCTGGGTCAGGATGGAATACATTGATCTAGAAGTGGAATGTAATTCAATATACATTCAGCACAGATTGAACCTTCCAATATGTTGGTAAAAATGCCGGTGAGGGAATGTAAAGAAATTCCTATTTAGTGTTAATGTAAACTGATATGGCGAAAGTTGTTTGTTAAGTTTTTTTTTATTGGAACGAAAGGTCTTCAAAGGACCCGATTCCAAACCAGGGGAATCTTTCTCTGTAGAATTGCCTAAAGATGATTTAGATCAGCAGTAAAACAGGTTGCCCAGCAACAAGATTAATATTGGAGGGTTTGAAGTTAGGAAAATCAATATAATTAGAATTTTAACTGAGGTCAGAAGAAAGATGATTTGTTCTCTGGCCTAGGGCAACAGAAACGTTAAGAACCCACTCAATGATTCTTTATGCCCTGAGATTTTGGCACTAATTGCAAATAATACGTCCTGATGGTGAATTATCCAAGAACAACAAGCACTAGTTAATTTGATGCTTTTTATATCCATTTAGGTTGGGTTCAACAATTTGAAATACATTTTGGTAGTTGAAAAAAAATATAGGAGCCAGTATTTTTTGTGTAAAGAGCTGATGGGACTAAATTGGCGTATTTAAGTAATTTCCATGGGGTAACAATGGTAACGTAGAATTTAATCTTGCCATTGCATTTACCGGTAAATAATTATGAAAATATTCACACAATGTATAACAAATTCTGTTATTGTTCAATAGGTTTAGAAGTACATGTATGTACTTTTATCATAAAAAATAATATTGTTCACATTTGCTGAAATAATTTATCATACTGAATATTACATGCATTAAGATTTGGAGATACACATTGTTTATTCTTACTAAAGTCTGCAAGGAAGCTATACTATTGTTTATTATCCAGATTACAATACTCGGTGATACATGGGGAAACCAGAATTGTGCCAATCTTTTATTTCAGAACCTGTCAATCATTCAGAATTTTAGCTTTGACGCTCGATAATCAAATGAATTTGACAGCACATAAAGAAGGACATAATTCGTATTCCATATTTTTTGTATTGTTTGAAGTTGAGTTGCAGGTTTCTTGCTGCCATAAACTGACAAACCATGATATGAGTGAAATAATCTCAAAAGCATCCCTAAATCCCCATCCGAACCAGAGAAAAAAACCATATGACTCAGATTGTATCTTTGAAGTTTTCTTGAACTATGAAGAAATAATCTGATCAAGTGGTAATTTTTTTCGTCGACATATAAGGACAATTCTGCGATGATATATTTGCATATGCAA
Organism: Pseudorimula midatlantica; assembly: GCA_032361205.1. Taxonomy (NCBI): domain Eukaryota; kingdom Metazoa; phylum Mollusca; class Gastropoda; order Lepetellida; family Lepetodrilidae; genus Pseudorimula; species Pseudorimula midatlantica. The sequence goes on along the minus strand of JAUTBR010194302.1, from coordinate 12,231 downwards.
ATTACTGTTTTGTAGAGGAACTTGCGAGGCTCTGTTACGTTCAGAGTGGTGCCCTCTGTTGGCAGGAAACAGAACTATGAGTCGACCAATACGATTGAGGTATGTATATATGTTTAGACGGAATATGACTCATGGTCATTTTATTTCTCAATTCCGACACTTTGTTATTACAGAAGGATGCTCGCGGCAGCATCACGTTGAAGATTGTGCCTAGTTATCGAATAAATCCCGCGCAGTGTGAGGTAACATTCCCAGCATGCATTGCACCAGTTGTGACCACGTGGCATACAGTGTTGTACATGTTTTTACTGGTTTTATGGAAGTATATGGGAATTGTCTGTTCTTAAAAAACAACTAAACTTGCATGCAAATTGATGGGCTGTGTATTGATAATGTTAAGTGTGCTGTTAGTGATTCATTGTTAGAAAAATAGGATACCTTACAAGGTTTTTAAATCACAAATCTCTTGCCTTTCAAATTGTGTAGATGATTCTAAATTTGATCTGCTTTTCAAAGATGCCCGGTTAATATTTTCTGCCATCCATGATGATCAAATTTCAAGGTCACTACTATCAAACTCTGCAAAGTCCAAAACCTTTCTGAGCTTGTTTCATTAAAAATATTTTGAGAGTTCGTACAAATTCCTTATTAAAAGAAATGAGTCTGTACTTCATTTTAGCATCAAGTTAACACATCATTTGTTGAGATAATAATCGCATGCACAAAGAATTTCACTGAGGCACATTGGTACTAATTCAGATATAAGCAACAATTATTGTATTTTTGTTTCACGTTTTTTAAGTACATTTTTCATTAAAACATTTTAACCATTTTCAATATCACATTTACACTGTAGTTAACATTTTACTTAACTTGATTTTGGAACAGAATTGGTATTACAATTATTGTTAACTAAAAGTACCTAATTTGTCAAACATTGTTATGCAATTTACAGAATATGTGTTTAAATGGAATTGGCGGTATTAACATACTTATGGAGTGGAAGATTATACATAAGAGAAGAGTAATTCATTGAAAATATTACTGTACGGTAATGCTATTATTAATAATCCTGTTATAAATCATATAAATACTACTCAATTGTATTCTAGATGAGCGACCGTTACTGGAAGAAATTCCAATAACGGCCATTGCTGATCACCATCGAATTGAGTAATAATATATGTACAATATCCATGATCTAAACAAAATAATATCAATATTAAATAACAAACTATTCAACTTATATGAGTGAAGTTGATATACTTTTAGATCAGGTTTCATCAAAATTACATTGAAAATACCTTCCAATCTAAATTTTGCTTAAAATTTGAATGCAAATTGGACATGCTGGTTGCGTAAGTGTTTTCTGTCGCGATTAAGACGCGTTAATGAATCTAGGTCGGACGTGTATTGTATGTGCATGAGTTTTTGTTTACAGCGCTGTGTTTAAATGTCAGCAAACGAAGGGAAGCTGTTTCTGCAGTTTCTGCTTGTGTGTGTGCGCTTACCATAGTTAGAAATACAATGTTTAGTTTCTGTTTAACCCTCTCCCTACTGGATTAGGCACAGGTACTGCTCTTTAGGGCAACTCTGGTTGCCTCCAGCATGGAGAGGGTTAATGAGACAGATACTATATTGACTAATGGTTGGACTACTTCCTAGTATACACGTACGGCTGAAATACATTTATCGCGAAGCTCCATTGTCTTGACATGATGACTGACATTAAAAAATTTTTATCTTAAGATAACGTTTCGCAGAGGTCCACGACAAGATTTCTTCTGACAGACAAGTTTCACAAGCATTGTATTTCAGTCGTACATGTATACTATTAGCGTAATAGTTTGTGATTATACTTACCATAGTGATGGTTTACATTCATACTTGAAAGACTGACCGGTAACAAATGAAAACATTATTTGAAGTTAAGTAAGTTTAGTTACAAATTATGATAAAGGTATCATCTTGGTTAATAGTATTTACAGGTTAGTTGGTCAACAGATGTTTTTTCTTAGATGTTTTTCTTCAAGTTAATTAATTACCTGTAGTGATTTGACTTTGATTGCAGGTGATAGTGGTATTTGACGTTTTTACCTTCACCCTCTGAGACTATAGAAAGTCTAGTAGTTGGGCAAACCACAGGCACTTGTCACAAATATTTGATTTGTAATAATAGAATTATGTTATCGATTTATGTTATTCTATTATTACAAGTTACAAGCACCTGTAGGCAACCACAGGACTTTGAATACTTATATTAACATATTATACTATGTACGGTATATAATAAGAGTAAAGGAGTGCAACAAGATTTCACGCTAGCATTACAAAAATGGCCATCGCGACATACTGGAGTTTGCCTTGGCCACAAAATGAACTGTATTCGGTAGTTCATACACTAAATATCATTCGCGCTAAACTGTGTGCAACGCATGAACTTACCAGTTTTATAGAAACGACACAAATATGCCTTCCGATGCATTTTCAAAAAAAAAGCTTGGCGCCATTGCCATATAAGTATTCAAAGTCCTATCAGGCAAACCAGCCATGTATCTATTTGGTCAATTGACAGTATGGGTTTACATTTGATTGTATTTAACATTGAATGGTCAGCCGAGCTGTGGAAATTCTAGCAGGAATGTCGGTGTCACATGTTCTCATTTGCCTCGATTCCGTTGTGATTCCAGATCTACGTGAGGGCGCTGTTCAACTACGACCCTCGGGACGATGACCTGATTCCATGTTCGCAGGCGGGCATCACGTTCAAGGTCGGCGAGATCCTGCGGGTGAGTGGTTCTATGGCCTATATTTGATGAAACTTGTGTATTGTTGTGTTTGGTATTTTACAAAGCTATTTCTGAATGGTACCATTGTATTTTGTACATTCATTTTTTTCGGCTCTGGAAGCAACTGTTGTGGTAGTGACATTTAGTGTATTACAGTCGAACCCCCGTTTGTCCATATTGGGTTACATTCGCGGCATATTCACTCACTCACATTCGCGGAAAAAAAATTGCAGGTAACTGAATTTCTGGATGTACAAATTTAGCAAGAGTTGCGCAAACAGCAAACTAAATTGTTTCACGAAACAAGAAACATGTTTTGCAGTTTTGATTAAATACAACCAATTGTTATACTGTTTTTCGGCAATGCACATGGGGAAACTAAATCACCGAAGACGTGTTTTTGTTTGCCGCGTGCTTTAGGCTTCAAAGAACTTGCTACGCCATCCGAGAAGCACTTGCTAAACTGTCAAATTTATTACGTATTAATACTTGCCATGATTGCGTTCATCTACGTTGTCGACCAGCTGATATTTACTTTCGGTCCTTTGCAGGTGATAAGCAAGGATGACTCAAACTGGTGGCAGGCCAGGAAAGCGGAGAGTGCGCCCATCGAGCCCGCGGGTTTGATTCCCTCGCCAGAGCTCCAGGAATGGCGGACCGCATCGCTGGCCATTGAGCGAGCCAGGAGAGAGCACTCCGGTAAGAAGAAAAACCTGGCGTCTGATTGGACGTCCCGGTTGCCTTGGTGACTGGGAGACATGTACGACAAGTCATGAAAGTGTCTATTATAAACCCCAATAAAACATTATAAAAAATAAAAAGTGAAAGAATCTTGAAAGCGATTCTAAACCTTAATAAAAAAATAATGATTAGAATCACATGTGACTGGGTGAACTCTTGACCTAGGTGAACTCTTGACCTCTTTTCACTGGGTGAACTCTTTTCGTTCCAGTGCACTGTTCATGGTTCGGGAGGAAGAAGAAGGACAAGTACCTGGCCAAACACAACGCCGTCTTCGACCAGCTTGATCTCGTCACGTACGAGGAAGTTGTCAAGCTGCCAGCTTTCGTCAGGAAAACTCTCGTCTTACTAGGTGAACTAATCGCACTACTCTGATTTCATATCGTTGGCTCTTTCAGGAAAACTGCCATTACTAGGTGAACTACTCGTACGGCTTCTTCCCTGATTTCATATCAATTTCATTTTACAGCAGGAAAACTTGTCAACATATTGAGATTAGATTTCATGTGATTAGGAAATGTAGTAGAAATAGTAACATGTGTTATTGAAATCAATTTCAGGTGCTCACGGTGTTGGTCGAAGGCACATAAAGAACACACTAATCACAAGTCATCCTGATAGATTCGCTTATCCCATACCTCGTGAGTATACGACTGGAATAGTGTGGAATTGGAATAAAATGTCCACGTCTATCATGAAAGTAACAGGACATTGAAACAGAGGATCATGCCGATCACCCTGGGATTCGAACCCGAGTTGCTGGATTGTGAGTCCAACGCTCTACTGAATGAGCCAAAGGGGTAACCCCGCTGGCCAAGACCAGTAGGAGCATCTTATATCACACCCGGCTACAACATGACCAGCATATAAGATCTAACAATCACGTCGGTATACCACCAATCAATTAATTCAATTGTTCAACTGGTACTTTCAGATACAACAAGACCTCCCAGAGAGAATGAAGAAGATGGGAAAAACTACCATTTTGTGACCCACGATAAGATGGTGGCCGACATTGCATCGAATCAGTATTTAGAGTATGGCACCCACGAGGATGCCATGTACGGCACCAAGCTGGAGACGATACAACAGATACACAAGCGAGGACTCATGGCTATTCTTGACGTCGAGCCCCAGGTACCAGTCCGAAACGATGTATAAAAATTTAAAGGATGTTTTTTAAAAATATATATTTATGTAAATTAAATTTTTATGTCTTAAATATCATTTATTTAAATTGAATGAACATGACGATAATAATATTGTTAGTTCCTTCTGTAATACATATTGTCGCAAATGGGTGATGGATTACCGCAGTGACGTAAAACTCCTTAATCACCTACTCACTCCTGTAATACATTACAACATAGCGATATTTTTGGCGATGTAGCAAACTTGACATCTTTGCACTGACAGCCATCATTGGATGTATCGACTGCCCTGATTGGATATTATGTAGGTCATAACGTCGCTATCACCATCTGCCGACAGAAGGAAGACTATACTGTTAATATAAGCAGACAATGCCCTCAAAATTGATCCATCCGTCTTCAACTGGAAACCATCACAGAACGACAGCTGATTTTCTTTTATCTGGTTTAGATGGAGGATATGCTCTGTGCAACAACTATAAGCATTGAAACCAATTTTATGAGATATTAATAATCAGAACGTTGTAACTCAATTCAAACAGCTTCTGAAACATGTCACTTGTAATGGAATATGGTCAAGTCAAATGATCTGGATTCGAACACATTACTTTATTGCTTTGAATGAAGAACATAACAAAGAGGCAAAAATAATAAAACAATAATAAGTAATTTATATAGTGCCTAGAATTTAGACTATCTACTGAATGACAGACAATGGTGCTGAACATAAAATATGGTATATGGGTGAAAGATTCCAATTACAAAGAAACTTTGTAGGTCCAAGCTTGAATATTTTGCACTTCTGTTTCAGGCAGTGAAAGTTCTAAGGACAGGAAATTACACACCTTTTATAGTTTTTATTGCAGCTCCAACTCTTCCAGCTATACATCAGGTATTTTCAGCCAATCAGCTGCCAGGCCGATAGATACTGCAGGAATGGCAATGGCCGCCATTCAGTTGTGCATAGATCTTCGTTTAGATTCCTTTTGTTTCAGTGTTTACTCATTTTGATTGTACTGTTCATACTTAACAAATTGTGACCATTCTAATATAAAAATTCCATAATTATTCGCCTTGAATATGAACAAAATTAAGTGATCCCATTTTGGATATTAATTGAGCATCTTAAATTTAACATATTTCATGATAATAGAATTAAATTAAACTTTAAATTAAAAATAAATTAAAAAATAAATAAGATAGAAATTATGTTCACATTTTGTCTGGTATGAATGAACAGGTTTAGTTAGTTTTACCCTTTAACTAATACTTTTGTTTGCTCTGTATCTTGTATAGATACGTATGTTTTTGTTGGACATTCTCAGCATGTTTCTCATTGGTTGCCAGGCACTGAAAGTCCTCAGAACGGCAGAGTATGCCCCATTTGTTGTTTTCATTGCTGCGCCACGAGCCATAGATTTAAAAGAGATGAAAAATATCAACGTAAGTTACACTAGATGCTGGTGTTACCAGATCCCCTTTTATAAGATATGTTTCCCTCCTTAACATATCTGGCAGGAAACATTATTATTCCTACTAATCAGAAGTTGGTGTACCTTTACAGACAAGATAAACTAGAATTTACTTTTAGTAAATTAAGTTAACAATATTATTATCATTAAATAGTTATATTTCGAGTAAAAAAATATGTTAAACCGTATTTATATTAATTCTTTTATTAAATGCATTCTGAATATCAAATGTTTTCTTCTGAAATTATCCAAATATATTTTATTAAATAATACAAATTGTATTATTAACTGTTATTGAGGTCGGCATTTCTCATCAGCAATGTTTGAATTGCAAAATCTCGATATCTCAAAACTGCTGGTTCTGTCAACTGGTAAGGACATTAAAAATAATTTATTTACGTATATTTTATAGAAGAATTGGAAGTTTCAGCATTAAACATCCAGTTAGAAAATTTATATTTGGTTAAATGTAACATGTCTGTATGCATGTTGTACTATTATGTTTGTGTAGGTTGTTAATCTTGATTAGATCTGTTCTAGATTTATAGTAAATTAGAACGCATGGAATTATTATTTTTCATACAGGAAATTCAATAAAACTACCATCTGCATGTATGTGTATATTTATTTACCAGGGTATCGTTGCACGACGCTATTGTAAGGTCAACGCTTTCTATTGTGGCGGGAGCCCAGTTACAATTATTGTAGCGCTACAAGAGCGTCGTGCAACGGGCTCCTGTGTAGTAGGAATTGGAAATTGGTACATATTTATTTGAATATAGGCCGTTAACTATGCACCCATTGACATTGTCATATTACCTGTCCATATTTGGAAGTACAGTATCAGTATGTATAGCTATTACTATAGGGAGTGCAAGTCTAGTCTAAATGGTATTTCCGGTGATAGGTGACGTTTGTGACGTCACAGTGGATTTTTGCGCATTTAGATTTTTGACCAGTTTATGTCACCGGATATTGTGAATACTTGCAGCTCTTATTAGGTGGACTCTCATGGTGTGATTTGTGGCAACAACTTATATTATTATTGATGTATGAGAACAGTCGATTTGATGTGTTGATTGCGATGTATTATATTTTTCTCATGCATCGATAATACAAGTTGTTGCTACAAATGGCACCTTTAGGAATCTCATCTCGCATAATCACCATAAACTACTCGTAGCATGTCGACATGCAATGATAATGTAGGATATGTTAGATACACTATATTTAATTAATGTATTGACCAACATTAAACGCCTCCCTGCTGAAGGCAACTGGAGATGCCATAATGAGACGTGTTTTCGTCTAATCCAGCAGGGAGAGGGTTAGGTTTAACCAATAAATTATACTCTGCCAAACTATTGAAAGGGAAATAACTCCTGAACGTACATATTATGACTGAATAGTGATGTCTAATGTAAAAGTGATGGTTGGAAAAGTTTACGTATTTTACCAATATCTACTTGCATTTCACTTCATTTAATTTATATTGGCCTTTCTATTGTCCCTTCTAGACTAATTTTAATTAAATCTCAAAATGTGATTAATTTCTTCTGCAAGTATAATACATGTATTGATACTAGGCCACAAGAATACACAACTTCTCTGAGTACGATTGCATGCTGAATTCAACGGTTTGTTCACAAATCCACATATAAAATCTGAGCTTGAGCATGAAATGTTACTCAAAAGGTTTTGTAATCTCAGAGCTAGATGTAAATCTTGATGCAACATCATATGACATAATGCCATTTGTAAGCTGTAATAATCAATTTGAAGTACATGTACTATAGGCATTATCTATGTTTAAGTATTTCCTGATTTTAATAACATTATAATAATAATAATAAACAATAATAAATAATACTATATTATAGTGCCTAGGATCTAGACTAGCTACTCAATGGAACAAAACAAAAACTAAATGATCGTATCTATTGAAAATCATATTCAAACAAACTATTTAAGATTATTACGTTATTTAACCGATTTCATTTTCAGGACGGAAGTTTGGAGAGGTTGGCACGAGAAAGCGAGCTCCTGGAAAAGGCGTACGGACATTACTTTGATTATAAAATTGTGAATAACGACATTGACGAGACGATAAATACGTTAGAGAAGGCTATCGAGGACGTGTGCGCGACTCCGCAGTGGGTCCCCGTCAGTTGGGTGTACTGAGACTACTACACTTCCTGTGGAATATCCGTTCCACGTTTCCAGTCATCCGGCCATTGTGTCACAGCTGCTCCTCCATACAAAGATGGCCACAGCTTATTCCCCCATTCAAAGATGCCTTAACTATTGTGTACCACTGAAACATGCTATTGTGTATCACTGAAACATACTATTGTGTATCGCTGAAACATACTGTTGTCTATCACTGAAACATGCCACACGGGGTGTGGAGATTTTGTCTGAAGGAATCGAGGTGTTCATACTAAATCACGAAAGATGTCAAGCGTAGCTCCTGTCGCGACGGATGCGCACTCGACGGACGAAGGTGACCATCAATGTGTTCTCGTACTTCGGGTGGAGGAACAGAACCTGTTGCTTATCGTCATCCTTCTTTAACCCTCTCCATGCTGGAGGCAACCGGAGGTATGGCAGTGCCTAATCCAGCAGGGAGAAGATTAATACTGACCATCAAACCCTCAAACAGGTCAAGCTTCCAGTTGGATGAATAAATCCAAGCCATGAATGTGATTGGTTGGAAGGAGTTCCAATTGTCAAACAGGAAATACAATATGATTGGTCAACGAAATGTTCATCAGTCTTATCAGCTGTGATTGGTCATGAATTATGTAATTGACATCTGATTGGAAGAAAATATGAACCAATATGTGACCTTGTTGCAACGTGTCTGGTTTCCCCAGAGAGAATTGTTTTCCTTTGATTCCGTGTTTGAAGTCTTCACTTTCAGCATTTGTTAATGCATCTCAAGAAGCTATGACTGCTTGACTTGACTATTTATTATGAATTATGAATAATTGCATGTCCATTGCAATTTCTAAAAACGTGTAGTATTTGAATATGTGGCACCATTACATATAGAATGAGGAAAATCAGACTAAATTTGCCTGTATTCATCAAATCTCACACCAGAGCATATACAGGTAGTTCTATGCTTTTAATTGAACAGATATTTATTTATCCGGAAACGAAACCAGCAACATTATCATGAAATTCTCTTAATATATTGTTCATTTCAATTTGAATTTTCATCAAGCATCAAAATAACTTCCATTTTAGCTTTTTAATATGTTTTTTGTTGGTCTTTTTTTGCTGCATTTAGAACACTCTTACTATCAATGTGAGGAATATGTGATTTCAATCATATAGTTCAGTTTAGGTTTATTAAATTCAAGACAGCTCCTTTCTATTTTGCTTTGGCTGTAGACAGAACATTTAGACCAATTACCATATCACTTGATAGGTACTGTTTTCCCTATACATGAAGGATGCAAGAATCATTGAGGTTACAGGTGGTGTGATCCTAAATACAAGTCTAGTTTATATTCCTCCCCAAAACCATGCTTTCACTTGAAGTCAATATTATATTTTGTATTATAATTTGAGAAAGCAAAACTCTCTTTTACCTTTTTTTTTTGGTTTGTTTCATGTGTATTTATTAGGAAATGCTGTTTAACACTCTCCCTGCTGAAGGCGACTTAAGTTGCCCAATCACATGCAGAAATAGAACACTTTGATTTTATCCAGCAGGGAGAAGGTTGGACCTATTGGATTTCTGAGAATTATACTAAGGTGTATAGTTACAATTTTCCCCCATCTCTGAATTATTGATCCTATTATTTGTTATTATGTGATGTTTAAGGAACGAGTTGAAAGGAGGTTTTCAATTACGGGACTTTCTATTCAACATTTGTTAATCCATGAACAAAAGCATAGTCTACGGAACATAATGTTACAACGAACAAAAGTAAATATATATTGGAGTCTAGACTACATTACAGAGCATGTTGAGATGATCATCAATAGATATACTCATGTAAAATGTCAATATTCTCAATGAATGAAGTATTAATATTATGAATACCCAAAAACTTGACACTGGAATATGTGACTGCCATTTTCTATGATAAATTATAATGTTAATCATATAACATACATGTAGTAATATACATAAATACTACACATATATATTATACACATAACAATGTTGGTATTACATATGTAAATATGAAACTATGTATAGGCTAATCCTATCTCTTCCAGCTTCCTGAGGAGAAGTTGTCCTCTTAACAATTTTTAAGTTGCTTTCAATACTGTTTTATGAACAAATGTCGTCACCTATGGGTGAAAGATTCCCGCTGTGACGTAAAACAATAATTAATTCATTATGAATAAATGAAGAAATTAATACTCTATGGTGTAGTCCATCGTTTGGAGAAATATATACATTTTATTATTGATTACTTGTCATTACTCAGCAGGATGTTGAGTTAAAATGTCACAACTTCAATATACAATAGAGTAATTTTGTTACCACTAAATGTGTTCAGTCTTGGTATTCTCTCGTCGACAATAATATCTATAGTAGCGCATGTATATCAGTTCCTAAAATGAATAAATAATTTACAGAATTAATTTAAAGGAACATAAAATATGGAAACTAGATAGAATATATTGTTTAGCATGATTTTCCATTTTATGTTATGAGTTTGTATCGGTTTACTTTGTTTTACAGACGATTCATGGTAAACAAAATTATCCCAGCTTATCAAGGTTGTGAAACCTTGTGAATGATGAAACGACAGGAGGACCAAGCAACTGTTGAGTGAATAAATCATTATTACATTACTGGTTTTTGTCATTGTTAAATGAAAAGAAAGTGAAATGTATGGAGAAGAAAATGTACTCATTCTGGTTAATGAGGAAGAAAGAAGTTTAAATGTCTCCATGGAATCTAACAAAGATATACATGTATTTCAATAGAGAATAGAAACGTACAGTCACATGTGACAATGACGGACACTAGCATATCTGAAGATCATTACAACATACTTGTCCTTGCATCACAACCATCATTGTGTTAGTTACCGTAATTATTCTAAACATACGAACTGCAGAAAATAATTAAATTTGCGGCCGTTCGAATTATTAGAAAAATATACGAAAATTGAAAATGATCGGTGTTCGTTTATTATAGGTAGGTATCATATTACACTGAATGCCTCGAGTGAACTGGATAATAAAATGCGGCATACATAAATCATTGATCATGGTACTATTATTAAATGATAACACTTGTTACCTAGGCTCATATACAAAAAGAATATATACAACAAAATACCCATGGTATTCTTGCAATCTTCATTGTCATCAAAGCTCTATTCAACCATTTTGAGACAAATTTTAACGATAATTTCACTGCCAGAAGTGAGAAGTTACCCGTCCTCATACATGTTAGCCAGTGATCAATGATTATAATGATATACATATTGAAAAACAAACAAAAATTAACACGACATGCGGGTGTGCAAGGATAAAACGTTACCAGTCCTCGCAAAAAACAACCTGTCGCGGGCATGCGAATGGGCGCTATTCCGAACACTTGCTATAAATGTAAATTACATTTTGTGGCTTTAATACTTTTAGCAATTGGTTTGTTTTATCTCTAAAATGGTAGTGGGAATTTAAATGCATTTCATCCCAGATTAATTCTCGATTTACTTGATGATCAAATATATTTCAAATTAAACTGTAGACTTATATTAGAGACGCATAAAGAAAAAGAAAAGAATTTGTAGAGGTATTTTCAGGAAAATACTTTTGGTAGTACAAAAATGACACATTAACAGGTGAATGTACACACACACACACACACACACACACACACACACACACACACACACACGCGCGCACACGTATTGTCTTGATACTGTCGATATCCTGCATTTCCATATGCAAGGTTTTTACTGACCATAATACATACCGTATACGTATATGTAGTTGCTTAAAGGGCAAGTTCATAATGATGTAGGCCTATCCGCTCAAACTGGAAAGAAATGAGCGTTTTGCGTCAAGTTGAGCATATACAAAGCATGTGTGTTGGGA
>JAUTBR010194080.1:0-14640 GCA_032361205.1 Pseudorimula midatlantica | reverse complement strand
ATCAATGTATATATATGTCAATGTATATATATGTCAATGTAGGTCGTATGTCAATGTAGGTCGTACGTCAATTAATACAACTGCGTCCTATAGTTGAGGTCGTATCCTTGTAAGACACCATGAGTAGCCAGTTTTTAAGGCTACCTCGGCTAAACTCGGGCTTTCCACCCAAAGCACTTTGATTGATCGTGTTGATATAGGAAAGACGATATACAACAAATATATGGCCTTCGGATAGAAAGTAAAATCTTTTCAACGTATAAACAGAAGCACAAGTATGTCTACTATAAAATGACCTCGCATGTTTTGCATTCATTTTAACCCAGCATTAATTTATATTATGTATCTATAGTAGCGGTGTGTCAGCAGACGAGTGACACTACCAAACTGAAACTATATACTAGTAGTACGTTGTATCTAGTATTCCCTGCTGTGAGATCTAGGAACTATTCATCAGAATACACAGAAATATTGATATCGCACGTGGGTTTGTTTATTAATAAAAAGATCACGTTTATTATTACCAATCAACTCGTCTTCGATTACGGGTATCATCTTCGATTATGCAAACATTCATGACATTGAGCTAGTTCGTGGATAACGAAAACTGATACCAATGTCTACAAGCAATGATTAAGTTCGGAACATTTCTATAATACAATTGATATGGCAAGTTGTTTTTTAATTAAAAATAAGATCACGTTTATTATTACCAATCGATGATATGCAACTCATCTTCGATTACCGGTATGCATACATTAATAACATTGAGCTAGTTCGTGGATAACGAAACTTGTTACTAATGCCTACAAGTAATGATAACGTTCGGTACATTTCAATAATACCATTACGCAAAGACGTCGAAATCAACATCCCATATATCTTTTAAAAAATGTGTATGTATTGACTTCACTGAAATGTCACTCATTTTATAGGAACGGAAAAAAAGTGGATATTGCTGTTATCTACAGTATATAATTTGATTACGTGTTCCATATACTCTCTGATTGTATAAGTTATATATGGACCGATTACGTTGTATATGAAGAACATTTCCTATTCCATTGATATCTAGTTAGTACTATATTTGGTAAATAAATCCCTAGCTAGGATATTCAGGAAGACCCAGTCCACAACTACTATGATTAGTATTGACCTTCCAAATCAATGAACTAATGATTATAATTATCTTCACTGTAGGAGCATTCTACGTCATATTTGATGTGAGCTCGCAGGAGGTTATACTATAAGAAGATTATTAACTTATAAGTAAACACATCTGTCATCATGTCGGTCTGTATGTATCTCTGTGTGTGTGTGTGTGTGTGTGTGTGTGTGTGTGTGTGTGCGTGTGTGTGTGTATGTGTGTCTTTCTTTCTCTCACTCTTTCTCTTTCTCTCTCTGTTTGTGTGTATGCCGGTATGTGTTTATGCTTGTGTGTGTGTGTGTGTGTGTGTGAGAGAGAGTGCATATATACCTCTCTATATATGTGTGTGTTTGAGTCTCTCTCTCTCTCTCTTCTCTCTCTCTCTCTCTCTCTCTCTCTCTCTCTCTCTCTCTCTCTCTCTCTGTGTACGTGTGTATTCATGTCAATGTGAACATATGTGAACAAGAGTACTACTAAGTACTATTACTGCTAAATAATAATAATAATAATAATAATAAGTATTAATAATCTACTAATGTAGAATAATATTCAATACTCAAACCATTTAAACGGATGATCATGAGTTTTTAGGTTGGATTTGAAACAATTTGAGAGGAAGATGACTACAGAATCTAAATGCCATAAAACAAAACAAAATATGTCTTCCCATGTCGAGATGTTTTGCAAGGACACGTGCATCGACTGCAACATATTCACTTCTACCTAGCCAAACTAGCCAGATATTCCTTCTCCCATATAGCCAAAAGTACATTGGAATAGATCAGGCTACTGTTTTGACATTAACTGGGCATTAAGGACCATGGTCCGTTTTGATATTAAGTGAGCATATAGTGCTAGTACTATGCAAAGTATTAGGGACGGCACGTACCATGCACGTAATTGGTTCTGAGACCTAAGGGAGCTATGCAGACTCTGGTATAAGGAGCTACACGATTAGTGAGCTATGAAGAAGTCATATCAGTTATACACTAATAGACTAGGCACATCACTTTGAACTCTATCCTGGATTCAGCTGGCGGCCGGCGAAGAGATTTGAGTACAGGCTTGATGTTAGAAGATCTATTGGATTTCCATGAAATGATTATACGAGCTGGTTTATTTGTACTTTCTGCAGCTCCAACATAGATCCTCTTATACATCTGAGACTATGTTCCCGAAGCTAGTGCATACGTAACTACGTCGTTAAGCCTTCACGGAGACAAGAAAATAATATAATTTTCATCCACGAAAACATAACTAAGGAACTTACGTACGACAGTTTCGGGAACATGGCCTCTGATCCCGAGATTACGAAACTTTTCTGAGTACGATTCCATGCTCACCTCAGAGTTTTGTTCATTAAACGTCATGTACATTTTGAGCTTGAGCATGGAATCGTACGCAGAACGGTTGGTAATCTGTCGTAACGGGAGTGTCGTACTGTGGTCCTGGTGTAAGTCAAGGTATACGTCATTTCCTGTTGTAGTAAAAGCATGGAACACGGACTGATTTCGGCCCAGGACTACAGTACGATTGTTTCGTGATAAACAGGCCTGTTGTCAGACTACTATATAGTGCCAGTGGTTACACCAGTATTTTGGTAGTATAAGTGGCAATTAAATGACGTATTTGCTCGATGGATCTAATATGGTAATAACATGGTTTGCGTCGTTGCCTCACTTTGGTATTCATGAAGAGTTAAAATAGGGATTCTAGTTTTTCTCACATGCTGATCGATTGAATGTGAGGAGATCTCACGATTAGGGAGATTTCTGTAACAGTTTCATTTTTATTAATTTGTTTCATCTAGCAGAGCTCTATGTTCACGTAAGTTTTTGAAACCTCAATGTATATTACATGTTCTGATAGTGAGACTTAATTTGTCCAAATGATCATGAAACCTTACATGACTATTTCATACTGGTTTTAGCTTTGGATTTACGTGCTTAACACTTTCAATAAACTTACATAAACTATTATTCATTCATTCACTAGATACAATAATATTCACGGAGGCATTCTATTATTCGGCAATGGCGTCATCATTGGATTGGTAAGTAGTCGATCGGGAATCAGTTTAATCACTATCATCAATACCGGTATTTGACGAGAAACAGAAACCGGTTTAATAATTAACCCTTACAGTTCAGTGTGACTGACATGGAAGACTATGGCGTACACGTATCCACGATTTACGTTCAACGCCGCTTAAACTGACGAGCTGGAATAACAAGAGAGAAAAAAATGATTCGCAAATTGATTGAATAAGCCCAAATGGCTGTCAGTTTCGTGGAAATCTCTTACCTCCGCGGCAGAATTCAAGAACGGAAGATATGGGCGTCGTTAAAATTTACGAACACAAACCATGTAATCAATTTTAATGCATGCGTGCCTATGTAATCATGCATATTAGCAATTCGCTTGTACGTGACCTTGAGGTCAACCTAGGATGGAAACTGACAACGCTACTATTGTCCGTCTAAGTTACCTTAAAGATGCACGTACAGGAAACTTATAGTACGTAATAGGAGGGTGTTTTATTTTTAGATGCTTTTGAATAATAAACTTGAAGATCATGACTGGATTTATTACAATACTATGTGTGCATATATTTATTTTCAAGGAACTGGGTATCCTTTCACGAAGAGCTCTTATCCACTAAGATCTCATATCCACTAAGAGATCATAACTCTTTCTTTGCCGATGTCCAATTACACTGCAAAGCAAGTGGCGGATAAATTATCTTTGTGAAAGGATACCCTGGGCCCGTATTCTCGAAACTTCGTAAGTTCGTAAGTATTAAGAATTTGCTAAACTGGGTTTCTGTTCTCACTAAGAAGTTCTTAGCTACAGACAATAACTCCTAATTTCAATAACAACACACCCTCATTATAAAAACGATGCGAACTTAGAATGAGAGTCCTTTGATGAATGTTAAAGCTAAAATCTTTAAGAAGACATACATACGATAAACAATGTCACTCCCCTGAAATTCTTGTAGAACATCTTTAACAGCGTGTGGTTATATTAAATGAATTGTATGACGTCAACGGGTTTTTTTTGCGAAATTGCTTCACAGTAATGGGCTCCAAACTCCCTTTCCATCGTTACATTGTTATGATAATCATCTATTAGATTTACACAACACGACACTGTCGTAAATCTGTCATTACTGTGCCCCTTTATCAGCGACGTAGTAAGCTTACACACGTCCCAGCTACCGTAGCCAAGGATAAAGGATATATTCTGAACTCGCGCTGAACAGTACTGGTTATTTAAGCATTACTCAGATAATATGGAAACCACAGATCAATGCTACAGGCTGTGCTCTGTTTAAATACGTTTTAATATTACCGTTTACGTCGTATATGTATGTACACCTTTGTGACATTTTAATAAACTATTTTTCTCTCTCTCTGTCGACAATGCAGTAAATTTTGTTGGCAGGTCGACGTTCTGGAATTGTATCATGTATTATTCATGTATCTGTGTATGTATTCATTTATTTAATTTATTAATTATATTTTTATATATGTATGGACAGTTGTATGTATTCATTTGTTTCATTTATTTATTCATTTAAATATGTATATGTACAGTTATAGTGTGCATTTAATTAATTAATTATGTATTTATTTATTTGCTTTCTTTGTTTCTTTATTTCATTCTTTGTTTTAAATTAATAATTTACAGAAATTAAATTAAATTATGTTCGAAATCCAAATGTATGCTATTGGTCTATGCTTAATAAATGACAGCGGTATGTGTTCAATACGTTCAAGATACATACATGCACTGCACTCTGTTTACAGCACATGGTGTTGGATAAGGTCTTAACCATTCTGCAAGTTTTATTGTGTACGACAGGTTATACCAGGCATGGTTCACAGAACACAATGGTACCATTATAACATGTCTAGCTTTTAGGATGAACAGACTCCTTAATGGGCCCTTTTCTGGGTTTGGCTGCTATACTATAGCCTATCTGGCATCATTTCCATGTAGGCCTAATGTCCGTATTAATCTACCCAGCCTACTGTATCGCTGCACTAAATGAAATACTTTATATATAAGCAATGTCCCAACAGTACGTTAGCCAACATACTACCGGTATATATATATATCATATAATGTCACGGCAAACTGATAATATATATTCATCACATATACGGTGAGGCGTTCGGTCGATATAACAGTCATATACTGTTATACGATATACGGATATTTTTATTAACAACTTACCTAGATTCAATGTGGGTCAACAGCGAACATTGTAAAGAGAATATACGACTTATTTTGGATTAATTATTCATATAAACCTCGGAACCTTTCTATCCCTTATTGTTTATTGTTATTATCCATAATTTATTATGTCATGTTTAATACTCTGTAAAATGCCCTTTCTATTAATACATCTATAAATTGTATGATGATATTAACTTCCCCATACGCGAACCTATGAAAATCTGGCCATATATCAGAACAATCCATTGGCCCGTCGTTATACAACTTTTTTTAGCGTGTCCACTTCAACCTTCCGAATAGCAAAGTCATCTACAAGACACTTGATCTACTCCGAGCAATAGCGTCATCTATCAAATGTTACTCTTCCAGCCCGCCTCTCACTGCTTAAAGACGACATTAAATAACAATGGTACACCGTCTGGTATAACAATAGTATTTCCACCGACGCATACATAAATACGTCTGTCACTGACACTCCAAAGTCTTAATAAGACCACGCCGAGTTCCTTCAATATTGTTCGCCGGTCTTCCCCCATTGTAGACGGACACAATAGGGTGTTCTGTGTCCAGTGGACCACAATGAGTAAAAAACGGATGGCATCACAGTTTGACAGTTGTAATGAGATGTCAAGCCGTTCTCTGAGCTCTGAAGAGCTTATACGATTTCTTTTTTTCATCTCAAGATTTAGCCAGTATATTATCATCATACCGGTATTTCAGTATTCGCTCTGTATTTTTGAAAGTATTTATATAGTAACGATATTAATTGGATTCTGTTCGTGGGCATTATAGCATATAATGAATGTGCACTAGTCTATATTATATTACTGTGTACTCTATGTACATGTATGTACACGTATCCATGCTAATAGCCACATGTTCATAATGAGCTGTATACAAATAAGTTTACCAATCCTCATTCATTTTCCTTTGAATAAATACATGTAAAACCAAACCTGCATGTGTACATCGATATTCCATAAGTTTAATGTGTTCCGCAACATAGATTAAATGTGTTTTCTTTTTATTTAATTACTATGGTAAGAATCTGTTAATAGACAGGCACACCTATCCATTGTACGTGTATGTGCACAAGTTACATACACAAACTAATTAGTATAACGTTTGCCATGGACTTTTGTAAACACGGATTTATGAAACAAAATGAATACTTCAACGGTGAATGGCATTGCTGGTATTTTAATTAGTATTGAAATTATTACTATAAACTTCAGCTTGCATGAATGGTTCTCAAAACGTCTAAGTATGCACAGGTATAGTGACATACAGAGAGATGACGATGTTTAACTAATGGCCTTTCAAACCTGAATATGTTATAGTATAGTAGACCTATTCCGCTGTATTGAATGACCAACATTCCAGTTAAAAACTATTCAGAACCTTATTACAAAACCCTTGACATTATCAAATAGTGCAATATTTAAAAATATATATTTACTTGAGAAATGAAGATGTTTGACTAATGGTTGTTTTCAAACCTAGATATGTTCTAGTACTATTTTGTTTTGTTGATCATGATGGGTGAATGTCCAAAGCTCTGGACAGTTTAAAACTATTCATCAAATTATTACAAAACTCTTAGACTTAGCATTACATGTGGTGTTTATACTATTATAAAAAATCAATGATATATTTACCTGATTTTTAAGAAAGTATCAAAGCCATCTGTTCTTGTCGTCGCGGTAATCCATTCAACTATGTAAGTTACTTGTTTTATTGTGTTCGAATCCCTGACTACACGTGGTGTCGTGGTACAGACGTCGTCCACTTGAATGTCATAGTTGACAGACAGGCTAACATAAACTCCCGTCCCAACAGATGACCAATGTTTCACATGTAAACCCACGTCAAATATCATCGACGCAGATCCTGTTTCCATTCACACCTATAATCAGTGTAGCGTAAAATATATATTACCGGTGTAGTCTATTTTAAGCTCCCCTTGGGACATAATATTCTGAACCGGTGACATACATTGTGCATGTCTGTCCAATGATACCTTTGTAAACACGGATTTATGAACAACGGATTTGTTTACAAGTTTGGAGGGGCGTGAAATACGTCTGAACTTAAATAGAAGGATTTTCTTTTAGTTTAGTATTCATAGCTGGGGCTATATGGTGTGTCAAGTAATGGCCCAGATCGAAAAAACCCACATGCTGTTGCATTGATTTGATTGTCATGTACACTGATTGTCATGCATGCCTGGAAGGTTCCAATGTGACGTCAGAACATCTCGCCGCAAACTATATGACACTGGCTAGGGTGATGTTCACGATATACTAGTAGATGAAGAGTTGCAGTCGTACTTACTTTCATTATCAATACTATCTACAGATAACACTCATCTTATATTTCCTTGTCAAGCAGGAAGATAAAACCGGTTTTGGATCGTTGAGCATCACTTTCTACATTATATGTACGTCAGTTATTGTAGCAAATAGTAAGTTCGCAGAATAAGTGTGTTAGTGTTGCTCACGATCATTCCAGATTGGAATGTGTATGTACTGGATGAAGTACACATGACACTTTTGTCATGAAGGGAAAACTGTGGCGTTGTTCTGCGCCATGACTATATGGACACATCGCTCACCCAAACACTCACACACACACACACACACACACACACACACACACACACACACACACACACACACACACACACACACACACACAGAGATGTATATTTTTAATTCATTCTTGTTTGTATGTTTTCTATATATACCTAGCTATTACATCCACTCTCCCTGGGTCCACTACTCCAATAATGTATGTCTGTCTCTTGTCTCAATTTCTCATTTCTTCATGTGTATCGCATTTATTATCTTCGCTAACTGAGTTATTCATTCACTTGTACTTCTACAATTTGAACACACTTATTTATATGTTCAATCAATTGCACACGTTACTGACATTCTACATGTCGGTTTTTCCCTAAATCAAATAAACTAATTTCGTATACCGGTACATAGAATACGGTAGGTCTCCATGTTTGGTTTACTCTCAACTTGTCGTCATGCAGGAACATGAAGGTGCCCAAATCTTTGCAATGTAGTTGTTCGCCGGTCCTTCGGAGGCACCTATGTTCCTCTTGAGACTCGGTGAAAGTATAAAGATTAACATATCTCAACACGTTGACGATATGACGCATTAATGTCAGAGGCTTTGTACGGAATACAAATCAAGTTAAGCTGTTTAAAGTTTACACATTAGACTGGAGATATCATGTACCCATGCACTGGAAACTAAGCCCCCTAATATCTGTCCCTTCTTCAGTGAAATCCGATAAGGAAGATTAATTAGTTTCTCACGTTGACGAGAAAATCGCTTTCACGATAAAATTTAGTAGGCCGCGAGAGAGAGAAAGAGAGAGAGAGAGAGATATGATGAGGGAGAACGAAAGAAAGAGCGCGAGAAAGAGCGAGAGAGAGAGGGGGAAAAGAGAGGGGAAAAAGAGGGAGAGGGAGAAAGAGAGAGAGAGAAAGAGAGAGAGAGAAAGAGAGAGAGAGAAAGATAGAGAGAGAGAAAGAGAGAGAGAAAGAGAGGGGTGAGATAGAAAAAAGAGAGATGGGAGAGAGGGAGAGGGGTGAGAGATAGAAAAGGAGAGACGGGAGAGAGGGAAAGAGAGGGGGGAGAGAGAGAGAGAGAGAGAGAGAGAGAGAGAGAGAGAGAGAGAGAGAGAGGGTGGAGGGTAAGTGCTGATACATACTATTGCCGCAGTTCTACAGCTAAGCATATACTTTACTTTAAAAAATGAACAAATGCAAGCAATAATATTATGATCCTGCTATAGTTTGCACATACATATTGTATACCATCCACAAAAGTAAAAATATGTTAAGGCGATCATAATAATAATAGCATACTGATAAGCAATATTGGATAGCACATTTCTGAATCTTCATGTTAAGAAATGTCTAACTGCATAACGTGGACATAAAACATTATAATTAGCAAACAGCAAGTAAAACTAAAAGTGATCAGAAATGTTCTTCCGTTTCTGTTCTACAGGAGTCCATTGCACTCTCCTTTCTAAGTATAATGTGTTGGAAATACGTGATACAAGACACCATGTCAAGACGTGATTAGTATCGTGGAAAAACCTTGGTATTGTTAGGAATTTGCTACTGCTAATGTTTTCTAATGCACCTTCCAGTCGTCTTTGTAAAGGACACGTGGTCCAGTGTTTGACTGGGTTCACGTCCTAGTCACGACGATGTAATTGGACCCTGGTCTGTC
This sequence comes from Pseudorimula midatlantica, assembly GCA_032361205.1. Lineage (NCBI taxonomy): Eukaryota > Metazoa > Mollusca > Gastropoda > Lepetellida > Lepetodrilidae > Pseudorimula > Pseudorimula midatlantica. The sequence goes on along the minus strand of JAUTBR010194080.1, from coordinate 4,988 downwards.
TGCCTACGCAGTGGACTGGGCTCCGTCTCAATACATGCTAGCAGTAAAGGAAAGATTGTTTGCTAAAACGGACACCAACATCTTTGCAATTGACATATTTGTATCTTGAACACGAAATGTTAACATTGCCAAAGAAATATGATAGTAATGTTAAATTTCCCTTCATACTATATGCTTATTTCATTGTTCTGATGTTCCGAAGCCGATGGGATGAGGGGTTATGTTTCATCTAGACTTGATGAAGGTTTGGTTATTAAGTTCCCAAGATAATATTTCACAGTTTGGGTTCAAGGTTATTGGATTCTGAACATTAGAACAACATTTTGAAACGGGAACCGTTCAAAAACAATCTTCATGAGGATCGAAATGATCTCAAAGGCTAATGTGGTGCGAAGATTCATATTGATTACATACAATTTCCTTTTATTTTCGTCTATAAACGTTCGCGCCAAGCACAGGTCAGAAGCATAGCTTATACTATCTTAATAGAAAGCTATCTCTTATCGAAGATATTCGATAAATGCATGAGATATGATAACAATTTAGTTTTAACTGTGGATCTGCGACAGAGTAATCAAATTATAAAAATAACAATTAACCGTAAATACTATCAGTTATTGGCTTTTGACCAACACAGACTAACTGCTATCAAATATCCGGCGAAAATGGAATAACAGATTATAGCAATTCTCTTCTCTGCAGTCTCAAACAACATAGCATTTCTGACAACATGTGGGTGCCACAGATATTACTTACTGCATAGTCAGCAGAATACGACAGCAAAATCACATTACTCCTCCATTAAAAATACTGTGGGGTACAAAGCTCGTATTCGTGATGTAAAAGTCTCTATACTAACATCATAGACTCCACTACGTCCCAGCTACACGAGACACATATCTGATGAATGTAAACCATCACGAATACTTGGAAATCACAACTTATTCAATCATTGCAGCATATGTTTTCAGATAGGAAATAAGTAGCAGCTCCGCACTAGTGCCGTGTTGTTATCGTACATGTATGTGAACAAGTCTAAGAAAAGGACTAGACACCTTATTCAGCTACCACATTTCCTGAACTGCCATCTCAGAAAGCATTCCCGCGCCACTGAATAGAGTCGGGTTGTTTTTTTGCTTTGTAATTTAGCTTTTGAAAGCCATGTTATACATGTAAGTAAAAGGCATAGTGTAATAGGAGTTCCCATAAGAAATAAGAGATGCCTGAAATCAATACTCGCTGTAATGTGTGCATATAAGTAGTGTTGGCAGCAGAAATTCCGGCAAAAGTAGCTCCGGTTAAAATGCAACATCTTATCAACGACAACAGAAACACATTACTATGTATAATATCATCGCTGGATTTTATTGAATGTTTTACCCGGAATCCATTATAACTGAAAACCTTTAATTTAATAACCAATCTTACAATGTCATTATTTCAACAAAACTTGAAAGAGAAATTAATTAAAATGTGTATGATTAAATTAGATCAAAGTGAAGATTTAGCTTTGGACTTTCCTATTATGAGCAAAACATAGAATACATGAAATGATAATAACATTTGAAACAGTTTTGATTCACAGTTTGATTTGATGTGAACTCCATCGAACAACTAATGCCTTGTAGTACAAATACATACTACGGTTAAAATACAAATAATTATTGTGAAACTCGGCTGTGAAACTCGACTGTGAGACTTGTCGGTTTTGACGAAAATATACAAACGTATGACTCTTAAGATTTCTGAGTCGATTAGACGTACGATAACATTTTAATTTCTCAAGAGAGTGGAGTTTAATAATAATTGAATTTCAGGCAGTACGTGTGCACTAAGTATACATTAACCTAATCATAAAGCCAATCTATCACATGTATGTATACCATTAGTCGTATTTACAGACATTGTAAACAAGTATGTGCATCAAAGCTTACTACGATAAAGCTTAGAACCCGTGCAACCATGGCTCAAGTCATCACGAAGTTCACACGCTAAGCTGTGGGCAACAATATGGCCATCTCTACATCATTAATGGTCTTGTCTTGCCAGGCTAAGTAATTACTCGTAGGTGGGTGTGTTATTTCCGCATACCCTGTACATACATGTCATTACCAGTGTTGTATAAATAGTAACTTAAAGCAACATCGTCTAGTTAAAGCGACACGGCTTCGGGCAGGCTAACAACATCCGTGTTAATGGAATCCGAATATAATCTACCTTTCTACCTTTATACTACTACTGCTCAGTGTATCGTTTCTCGAAGCTCTCTTAGCCGCTAAGGGACCACAGCACTTTCTTAGTAATGTATTAGCTATCGGCAAAGATAGTGCTATGTTCCCTTAGCGGCTAAGAGAGCTTCGAGAAACGATACCCTGATCAACTGTGCCTTCTTTGACGAGGTAACGCATACACACACACACACACACACACACACACGCGCGCACGCACACGCACACGCACACACACGCACACGCACACGCACACATATATGTTATTAGATTGAAGATACATATATATATATAAATTATATATATCACGGCCCTGTGCGCATGTTATTTTCTTTGCTAATTATATTCCTATTTAACCCACTCTCTTCTGTCAGGGATTAGTCAATATCTTACTGTTCTACTGAACACTTACAATCTCCAAATGATAAGGGTTAAATATATGTTTTACTTACCTCTATCAACTTGTATACACCTACTGGCTGATCACCTGAAAAGGTCGCTTAATACTGACCAACTGACTTGCCGTCCTAGTATTTGGTAGTTTCAGAATAATGAAGAAATTGATTTGACGATATAATGGCATAAGAAAGTACAATAGCATACAGCACAATCGAACCCTACACAATAAGTAAAACATAAGAACACATCAAACAATGCAATGCCATATATAAGCCATTGAATATCTTTTGATGTTTGCTAACGTCATTTCAGGTAAAAGGTTGGCTTTACATATAATATATTGTGTGCCAACAAAGATTTAAAGACATATTTCACATTTTTGTTTTTATAGAGTTGTGCAAAATTAATTGTGATTTCATGGTTACATGTACCATTCTTTAGTGCGACAGTATAGATTTACACATATTCTAATGACAGTTGTTCATATTACACCTTCTTGGTTATATGTACTAGTATTATTATAGTATGGAAGTATACATCTACACATATTCTAATGACAATCTCCCATGTTGCGTGTTCATAGTGTACATGTGGCAGTACATGTACTGTACGTGTATACATTTACATAGATTTTAATCTTTCCCTTTGGGGCTTTGTGCATTCAAACCTTGCTGAAACAATACATCTGTATGCATGTTTACACAAGTGTGTGTGTGCGGTACATTCGACTCCCTGCTCATGACACCACCATTCATTGCACGCAGTGGAGATGTGCCAATTTATAGCAGAGGATTGGGGGCCACTGTGTCTAGAGAAGACAGGAATGTCTGGGTGTCGCGGTAGATCTTGAGTTAATTGCATGCCCACAAAGCAAAATATACACTTTGCAAAGTTACGACTTTATAGTGTTTACGTCAGACGTGGTGTCTGTTGGTTTTATATCTGATGGCTGCAACCTAGTAGTTTGTGGCATGTGGCTTGTTACTGGTCAAGTTGTTGAAGTCTAGTTGCTTTAAGCTTGTAGTTTGCGGTTGGAATATGGTTGCCTGCGGCTGGTGGCTTGTCCCTTCAAGTTGCTGAAGCCTGGTGGCTTGTTGCTGTAAAGCTGGTAGCTTGTGACTGAACTTTAGTTGTGTGCGGCGTGTGGCTTGTTCCTTCAAGTTGCTTTAAGCCTGAAAGCTTGTGGCTTGTGGTTGAACCCTAGTTGGCTTGTGGCTTGAGGCTCGTGAGTTGTTGGATGTGGCTCAAGCCCTGATGTCTTGTGGTTGAATTCAACAGGGCTGCGTTCAGTCTGCAATACTTATCTCTACGAGATGTTACATAGCGATACAGTAGTCGTTCAGTAGTACTATGTAGCATGACTTTATATTTCGTCTTTTGAACACGTAGTGTTTTGTAGGAAATGACAGGTAAATCCAAAGCATGAAAGGAAGGGACGCACGCATGCTCAAACCGATTATCTATTTTCATACGAAATAGTTCAGCCATCCACATAGTGTAGTGTAGAGGTAAGTATTGCAGTCTGAACGCAGCCCGGTATACATCATTACTTGATAGGAACGATTCTTGTGGACGTCGTTGGATCCCATTATACCGCCATTGCAGTTGATTCACGTATTGACTTGAATGCATTTGGTACTAATATAACTTGCTATCTATTATTGGTAGACGTATATTCATCAATGGTTGGTGTAGTTGGATCTCTTAAATACTGCTATTGTGTTTATTACTATGTGACTCGGGAACTTTGGAATCGTTATCAATTGTATACGTAGATGGATCCCTTATATAGATGCCGCCTTTGCATTTAATACTACACAGGCTGGTTGGTTATTAATATTATGCTTAGATGTACTTTGATCTATTTATATTGCATTGCATTCAGCAGTACTTGAGGTAAACTGCTGCCTTTATTATTATATAGATACATATACATGTAGATGAATGCAAAATTGCAGTAAATACATTCAGACGTCGAAAGTGAGATAGTTATGTGTCTTTATTACTTGTCTGACTTCAGTACTGCAAGAGGTAGATTGATATATATATATATATACTATGTGTATATAGATTACATTAACTCACTAAGCGTCAGTAGTAGTGCACTGGTAGCACGTTGGACTTCAGAGCCAAATAGCCTGGTTCGAATCCCGGCATCCCGGGTGTCCGGCATCAGTGTTCTCAAAAGATCCCTCTTGCCCCAAACTGACATTCCATAATATGAGTAAAACAACCTTGACAGCGAATCTAAACCCCAATGGAAGACATAAGTACGTTTCTTACGTTAAAGGCATAATATCACAGATGTTTATGGTTGTTTTGGACTAGTTCTTAGCTACAACTGCAAAATACATTCACTTG
>JAUTBR010193747.1:0-14643 GCA_032361205.1 Pseudorimula midatlantica | reverse complement strand
ATAACGCGGGTATGATAACGCGGGTGGCATGTCATGGACCCCAAATACAGCGTTATATCGAGGGTGCACTGTATAATAAATAAATAAAACATTATTCATACAACACATAACTTCCAGGGCGAGCACGCTGATTTCACCGGGTTAATAATGTAGCGACACCATGAGTATGCTTTAGAGCATGGATTTGGCCCAATATAAATATTTACATTATTATTATTATTATTACTATTTATTTTTTAAAATTATTATTAGTAATAATAATGTGTATTATTACACCACTGTTGAGATATCACCCATGTCATAACTTGTTGGCTGATCTCTCACTAGTGAGATATCACTTTTCTATTTGTGCTATAACTACTTTTAATCATGTCAAATGCACCCCGCTCACCAGTGCAAGTCCCAGGCCCATGCTCCTCACAACAAAGTGGCTCTTCTATCTCATCATCATGTATCAATGTTATGTCCCGCTAGTCCCTGAACTCGTTCTTTTCTGGAGCCATTAACAATTCCAATCCTTGAAGTTACTTGCGAGTCCTCTAGTTTCATATGTTGACAGTTTGCGAACTTGAACCAAGCGACCAGTGTAGAGACTAGATTGACGTGTGCATCTCGACTCGGTGACATTCCAGAATTAAATAATGTGGCATTTTGGCACTATTTAACTTAATACACACCTACATTTGATTGTTATAAAAGCAAGTTTGAATTCCACCTTTTGTTTTTTGTTTTATATAGTAATATTTATTTACGATGCATGAACACAGTGACATCACTGTTAAAGTTAAATACCAAAACTAGTCACTCGTTTAATAAAAATGGTATCACACAGAAGCGAGTTTAGTATTCTCTATATCATAAGTGTACTTCTAACTTCCAACCTCTAACATGTAACCTCTGACCTCTGTTGTAGAGCGTCTGGGTGAGTTAGATGAGGCCCCACCTCTGGCCATCCTCCCCATCTACTCACAGTTGCCTAGCGACCTCCAGGCCAAGATCTTTCAGAAGGCGCCCGACGGCGTCCGCAAGTGTATCGTGGCCACCAACATTGCAGAGACGTCGCTTACCGGTAAGTCACAATGCGACGTTACCGAGACTATTTGACTTCTCTTTTTTTAAAGTTAATTTCTTGGGGAATTATTGTATGTTAAATGGAGAAAGAACTAATAATTTGGAATATAATTTTTCATCATCGTATATGGGTGAAAGATCTTCATAGGTATATAAATTAAGCAATGAAATTAATCTGTTAATTATTTTTATTTAAATTCTTCCTATTGTTGAAGGGATAAAATTAATTACACCATGGGAGGTAACTCTTCACAATTAAGCTGTAGACTCATAATATAGAAAGTCATTAGACTTTAATCGAGAGTTGGTGTACATGTTTTGCTTACATCTAATTATTGAATAAATATGAACACATCAAGGGAGATAATTCTGTAATATACGTTTCTATTGTGCAGCTGATTTTTATATTTTTCTTTCATTTTGTTTATTTTGTTTGTTTTAATTTTTCACCAAAGATGATTAGTTAGCTAACATTGTAATCAATGTTGCCTGTTTCCAGTCGATGGCATCATGTTTGTTATTGACGCCGGCTACTGCAAGTTGAAAGTCTTCAACCCCAAGATTGGTATGGACGCCCTACAGATCTATCCTATCAGCCAGGCCAATGCTAACCAGAGATCAGGACGAGCTGGGAGGACAGGGCCTGGGTAAGAGTTTCAACACAACTGGCTAGTTACCTGTTTTCAGAATGTGTTAATAACTTACCCGCTGTTACCAACTGTTACCTACTGTTTTCAGACGGTGTTACCTGCTGTTTTCAGATGGTGTTACTTGCTGTTTTCAGACGGGGTTACCTGCTATTTTCAGACAGTATTACCAACTGTTACCTGCTGTTTTCAGACAGTGTTACCAACTGTTACCTCCTGTTTTCAGACTGTTAATAATTTACCTGCTGTTTTCAGACAGTGTTACCAACTGTTACCTGTCATTTTCAGACAGTGTTACCAACTGTTACCTGCTGTTTTCAGACAGTGTTACCGACTACTTGGCCAGACAGTGTTACTAAATGTTACCTGCTGTTTTCAGACAATGTTACCAACTGTTACCTGCCGTTTTCAGACAGTGTTACCAACTGTTACCTGCTGTTTTAAGACAGTGTTACCTGCTGTTTTCAGACAGTGTTACCAACTGTTACCTGCTGTTTTCAGACAGTGTTACCGGCTGTACACGGCCAGACAGTACAAGGACGAGCTGCTGAGCAGCACGGTGCCGGAGATACAGAGGACAAACCTGGCCAACGTCGTCCTGCTGCTGAAGTCTCTGGGAGTGCAGGACCTGCTGCAGTTTCACTTCATGGACCCGCCGCCACAGGTACCGACCTTCAATATTAGAGTAGCTACTCCTTTCTAGCTGTTCTCTCTGTACTTTCTGTCTGACGCATGCACAGTTACAATGTGCGGTGTTGATCCTTGGTAACTGTGCATGTGTACAGAGAGAACAGCTAGAAAGGAGCGGGTCTCGGGTTTGCCATTTGGAGTAGGAATACCAGAGCCGTGTTCCTTTCAGTGTTCTCAGCCAGACAGATGACGTCACTCCAGTACGGTGTACTCAGTGAAACGAACGACTCACATACGTCTTGCACAAGCAAGATGGCGGCAAAGAGTTGCCTATAGATGATGTGATGGTCATCACAGTACTTTTCCTGTGCAGTCTGCCAGCGAGTATATACCGCACAGTGTGCGAGATGTTCCATTGACAAAATTGACTGGCCGGAGTACTCCGAACACTTGGCACAGCTGAAAGGATCTAGGGACCTTGTTTCAGATACCATTTTATTTGTTGTCAGGACAACATTCTCAACTGTGTTATTTGTTGTCAGGACAACGTTCTCAGCTGTTCTATTTGTTGTCAGGACAACGTTATCAACTGTTTTATTTGTTGTCAGGACAACATTCTCAACTCCATGTACCAGCTGTGGATCCTGGGGGCACTGGACAATACAGGGGCACTGACCCCCATGGGCAGACAGATGGTGGAGTTCCCCCTGGACCCAGCCCTGTCCAAGATGATGATTGTCTCCCTTGAAATGGAGTGCAGTGCCGAGATTCTGGTAGGTGAAACTGTGTTTTCTTACCAACATGTTATTGTGTTTTGTTTGTTTTTGAATTGGGGTTTAGAGTCTCTTTCAAGATTCTCTCACTTATATCATGACTTGTCAGTTTATGGCAGGAGGAAACCTTCAAGATCCGTAGCAGTGAATGTTCTAGTAAGCATACGAGCTCTGCACCATGAAATGATACCCTAATTTGCCTAAATATTAATTGTCACTGTGTACTACAAAGATATTCAGTGAAGTCAATTCCATTTGTATTCTAATACTGTAAAAGACTTTAATTACGCGGACTCAAATTACGCGCAAGTGCCATTATTGACAAGTACACGAGAATCAAATTACGCGCATAATAAAATTAATATTCTATGTACTTTTCACTCGCGTATAGAATGGTCGCCGGCAACTACAAACATAAGCAGTTGTAAAGACAAATTAATATAGAATTACACCAAGTAATTTGCAACTGGCCTCACCTACCTCGAGTAGGCTTCCTATCGTCAGCTGATTTATCAATGTTGACAAGATTAGGTGAGAAAGGAAATACGTTCTCATGCTAAAAACATAACGCTTTGATAAATAAACAGTGAAATAGCACATAATTAGATTGCCTAGTATACTGTGCGTGTATAAGGCACCATAATTATGTCCAGGTATATTCACTTCATCATGATGTCTATGAGAGCTTGGTTGAACTCTCCGTAGCTTAGGGCTTCAATTTCCGCGCGGAATTCCACGCAAGTTAGCTTTGCGCATAGAGCGCGTAATATAAGTCTGTGCGTAATATAAGTCTGCGCGTAATATAAGTCTTTTACAGTCATTATTGTCATGAATGCAATGCCACAGAACTGTCAAAATAAAAATATAATTTCTTTTCTTTAGAATCTGTTTATGTACAATTATATTTATTGTCCACAATATACATCATGTGAGCACTTTGTTTTAGTAAAAACACAACAGTATACAGTAATTAATAACATGACTATACAATCAATTCTTTGTTACTTCTTCATAAACAAATATGCCTAAGAAACATGTCATCATTTGGTGTAGGATTATGAAGTATGAAGTTATGAAGATTAATGTATGTTTATGGCATCTGTACATTATGTTCAGTTCTCATGCGGTCGTGTTGAAAATCTTTTTAGAATCTTCTTAAAATGGCATCTCCATTTTTAACACAGTCAGCTCAATGTTCTACGCTTGGTGTAACATACGTTTCTGTACTTCTGTCAGAATACAGTATGGTATTACCCATGGTGAGACTGACTGAATAGTTCACTATTCCACATTTTACTGCAATTGTTAATCTTGTCCCCCTTTATTCAGAGAGAATACTGACTTATAATGGTTTCTGGCTTGATAAAGTTTTACAAAAATATATCCCATTTTCTGGTTATAATTTGGTGTTGATGTTCTCGTTAGATTTTAACGGCATACTTTTACAATGGCGAGAGTCACAGTTTTGGTCGGCGACACCGTTGGTCACACTGTCGGATATAAATCCCAGGTTTGATGCAGAATTATCTCCCCTCATCACCTGCGAGCCTGTCGCCTGTTTCTTCGCGGCTTCGACACGAGGAACTCTGATGACACTGACCTCTACACCTTTGACCTCGTCGAAACTGTGTCCTTTGACCTCATGGCCATCGCCTTTGACCTTGTCACCTTTGACCTCATGCTTGTGGTCATCGTCGGGGTTCTCTGCGTCATAGAGGTAGTCGTAGGGTGACTGCATGACCTTGTAGTCCTTGTACAGGATATAGGAGAGAGCCGCCATACAGGGAATGAGAAACACAATCCCGGCTAAGATTCCAATTATCATCTGAAGAAAAGTGGAGCTTTCATGTTGGCATGCCTTCTTAACCGTGTACGTCTCGTTGAGGAGAACATGTACGCAGACCGCATACGACCCACTGATTTTTACGTCCTGAATTTCGTATTCGTCAACCGAGCTCTTCAGCAGTGGAGACTCGAATTTGGTGGTCTCATCCCCGTCGTACGTCACGACAAATCCGTGAATGACGAGATCCGTTGTCAGCGTCCACTTGGCAACGATGGCGGTGTCACTGGCTTCGACCGTGATGTCCAGGCCGATGGAGCCAGGGTCGATGGGGACGGTCTTTCTCGGCTGACAGTGCTGCAGATGTCCGGTTATGTTGCAGACGGTCGGATCGTATGAGACGTTGACAAGTTTGCTAGTCGAGTCCAGACACGTCCATTTCGGGTCATTCTCGCCGGTCGGTTGGGGGTACGTGTTTCCGGATTTCTGCCAGTTGTAGAGCCAGGAGAGATGGCAGTTGCAGGTCAGGTTGTTGTCGGCGAGACCCAGGAACTCGAGGTCTCTGTACGTAGCCAGAACGCAGTCCTGGACGTCGCTGAGACCGCAGTTCTCGAGGTCGAGGTGCGCGATGTGCGGCGGAAACTTGACCTCAGAAACGTCGGTCAAGACTGGGTTGCCAGACAAATCAAGGTACCGGAGATTCTCAAGCCGACTGAACGCCTCTGGATGAACGTAGGATATCCGATTCCCCGATAGAGACAGTCGTAATAAGCTGTCCTCAAGGCTGGAGAAAACCCCATTTTCGATTTTCGTGATTTCGTTTTCGGACAGGTCAATTTTGACGATATTAGGTAGGTTTTTGAATGTTTGCATTTCTATTCTGGTGAGGGCATTGTGTGCCAAGATGATGTCGGACAAGCTCCTTGCACCATTGAAGCTCCTGCCTTTGATCTCTGTCAGCTTGTTGTAGGCAAGGTTGAGAGTTTCCAGTGTGGATGCTTTGAGGAAGGCGTTGTCAAGGACGCCAGAGATCTGGTTGTTGGTCAGATACAGATGTCGGAGTTGACTTTCTGGTAGACCAAGCTGGAAGTCAAGTTCATTATACGACAGATCTATGGTCGCTGACAACTGCCATAGCTCAACAGGAACACTTTGTAAAACATTGTGTGACACATTGAATGAATCCAATCGGAGAGCAAGATTTCCGTCCAGAATTATTTCACTTATTTGATTAAAGGAAATGTCAAGGTCTTTCAGTGATGTCATTTCAATAAAGTCTTCCATTGTCAGTTTGGAGAACTGGTTGTGGGTTAGGTTCAGTTTATTAATATTTCCCTTTATGGCAAGGGGCGTTGGATTTGAGGTGAATTTGTTGTTGCTCATATCGAGGTGCAAAACACTATGGATTAAATCGAAGAAATCTGGAGACAGATCTGTGAGATTGTTATTTGAGATATTCAGAAAGTTTAGTCGCACGCTCTCTGTAAGGTTGGAAATGATCAACGGGCCTGTTGTGTTCGATGTCTCGTTGAACGTGCACTGAACACTGATGAGAGAATCGTCCATTTTAGTGCATGAGCAGCCATCTTGAACATCAAACAAGCAGATGCCAGATTGGACAACCGCAATACTGGACAAGAATAGCGATATCAGTGGAATTAAGTAGGGACCAGTCATTTTGAAGATCTGCAATATAAAAAATACATATATTATTATGTGATGCAATTTATTATGAATAATTATTCCTTTAAAAAAACAACCTCTGTTGGATTAGGCACAGGCACTGCTCTTAAGGCATCTCTGGTTGCCACCAGCATGTAGAGGGTTAAAGCCAATGAATGATGTTCTAGAAGGAAATACTATAACATTTGTCTTATGATTATTGGTGTAAGGAGAATCTGCAATAAAGCATGTTCTTCAACATAGAGATGATACCAGGCCCCAAAATGTGATTAAAACTCTACCTTCATGTGTGTAATGTGACATACTACCAACTGAGTTAGTCCATGAGAAAATGTGAAATTTCTTTTATAATTGCTAAATTGAGATGTGAGCACAAACAATAGAATACTTGTTTGCTTTAAAAAACAAAAACTGTTTAAATGATGACTAAATACTGTAATCGGTGCTTGTAAGTTAAATATTCCCGCAGCAACGTAAAGCGTTAAATCCATCAATCGATATAAACTTAGAATAGAATACATAGACATTGTCTTGGGTCTGTTGTTATTACAACCTTTTAGTTTATACAAAAACATTAATCAGTTTCATGTGACAACCTTTCATTGTTTAAACTGTATGTAATATGATATGAATTTATTTGTTTTGATACTGAACATAGATAGATAATCTCTAGTGCCTTGGACATGTGTGTTGTATATTTAGGTCAGATTTAAGATTCACAAAACAAACAATTGTTTTGCATTGTTGACTAGCATGTGTAAGAGATAGTACAGGTACAAACCATATGACATGAAAAAATGGAAGTTATTCTTTTCACACACAGTAAAAATATGCCGTTCTAGTTTACATTTATGTCAATATATCAGTGTCATACTGTCTTCTTAAACAGATGTTTTCTTTTCTCAACAATAAAACAGCATAGGGTTTTTATTAGAAGTGTTGTACCGTTCAATTCAATCCTCAGCTAACTTTTATTCTTCAGGATAAATACATGAATATCCCTGCTTTGTAATATGGCGGCATTGGCATGCATGGTTGTCTGTAGCATGTACAAGGGTTAATGAATGTTGAATGGGATGAGAGATTGTTTCACGATCATAAAAGTTAGTTTTATCACGTTTTAAAGTTTAATTTGCTCACCCCATTTGAAAGCATTTACCATAAGCTTATTTGAACAGTTATTCTGGACATTTTGCACTACCGTGTATAATGCGCACTTTGTATGCTCCAAAGCTGACCTCTCACGCAGGGGTGCGTACTATATACGAGTACAAAATTCTAAAAAATAAGAAATCTTAAAAAAACTTTTTCTGAAAATGAGAATTGTCTGCCATTTTGAGTTTCATTTATCTTCAATTCAGCTGACAAATGTTCATTTATATACGAGTACAAATATACTTATTTTAAATATATAAAAAAAATTATTATAAAAGATTATTGTTAAAATAAAAATATTCTTTAAAAAAGATATTCTCAGCAATTTGTGGACTGAGAAAGGGGTGCGTATTATACATGACAAGTACATATTTTCCAGATTTTTCCCACTTATTATACATTATACACGAGTAATTACGGTATATGCATGTGTATAATAATAATATTATAATAATTATAAATATAATAATAATAATAATAATAATAGTACATGTACATGTAATAGTAATAAGAATAATAATGAGAGAAATATAATGTATACCTAGAAGTTTTAAATGACGGTATAATGATGGGACTGGTGAAGTATTGGACAAATTACAAGAGCAATTAATTACAGGTACGGTACTTACTATATCTGTGCAGCTGAAGGAACTAGTAATTTGAAGGTAATTGTTATTATCCCCACAATACCAGGAAACGAGTGCTGATAGATATCACCCTATCACACTCACCACACGGTTATCCCATTACAGGTATGTATGTAAGCACTGTGCACTTTAGAGCTGACCGAGGTCAAATGTTAGCTCAAAGCTGATGCCACTGATAGCCCACACAGATAATTCTAACAACATAATCCTCACCAGTCAAAACAACAGTTACAATATTTGTAGCAACTCTGTAATGATGTGTCAATAATGTTTAAAGGATATTTATTTTCTAAAATTACAAGCAACCTGGATAATCCAGAAGCAATGAAATATCTACCGTATGACAAGGTCGCTGCTAGTAGCTTTAACATAAGTCGAGTATTGAAATTAATACATAATTATGACTTTTGAATTATAAATATTGATAGAATATTGATAGAAAAATTACTGCAAATTTGTGTTAAAACAATAATTCATTATAGGACTCCGAAATCTGTACTCACTGAACAACGTTACCAGAGATGTCTTTACATTTGTCTCATCTCTACCACACTGTTATACGACAAGCTACCTTCAACTCACACTTGTGTATGAATAAAACAAAAGTTTAAGGTGTCTTACCAGTGAATGTTGAGGTTAATATCATGTCACAAACATATTTTTCTTGGAGCCATTTCACGAACTCATTACATTTGGGGTTTTTTCTATTGTGTCTCGACCTCTGTTCGTTCGTTCGTGAGGGGACTAAAATCCAGGACAGATATCCCGATGTTTTTTTTGTCTGTTTGGCGACAATACAAGGTTCTTCGCTTGACCTAACTTGTTTGGTTGCAAGCCACTGGTGTACATATTTTGCTTGTTTTAACATCTTAGTTGCAAGTTTACTTTGAATTTGTTATTTGTTGGTTTCGGATTTCCGAAATTCCAGCCCCCTGTTCTGTGTGTTCCTAGCTGTGACTGTTTGCTTCGGCCATTAACATTTCGGTTTCAGTCTTTGTATGAGCATCAGTTGTACGTGTACGTTATGTCAAACATTTCCGGCAATAGTGGTGGAATTGAAACTGTGCACATTATCTGCAGTTTAACACGTATGTATTTCCAAGAAAAATATTTATTAAAATTCTTTTTAAAATTTGAAATATTGAAAAAGGATTGTTTTGTAGAAAGAAGTGGTTATTATTTTAGTGTTAGGAATTGTATTTCTGGTTAATTTGTTGCATTTGTGTCATAATGTCATAGATGATCTTGATCTTGATTGGTAATGAATTTGTCCTGGTTCTAGAACAATTATTTTACTAAATTCATGATGTTGAGATAATAATTTATGTCAAAGAAATCAAGTTATCAATATCATTATGCTTTTAAAAATATTGTATTATAATTTTGCACTTGTACTATTTGTGATGAAGTGACTTATTTATTAAACAAATGAGTACCATCAAAATAATGTTGCCACATGTTTTTCTAGCCAAATACTGTCAACATCTGATTGTTTATTCAATAAGTCGAGTGCCAATATTCTGTGTATGACCCATTTGCACCTTTATGGTATGCATGATAGTGGTCAACTGGAGTTGAGTATAATACGAGTTGTTGTATTAAACACTTTTAGGGCAGTATTATAAATCACAACCAGCATACATTTTCTTAGTTTGATAAATTCTTCAAAAATGTGTTCTATCCTTAAAACCACACGTCTTTCATTAGTACAAAATTATTATGAGATAAAAATAGATTTTGACTCTGAAAGAAATGTTATTTTTCTTTCCTCAAAACAGATGTGTTTATAGACAAAGCGTATAGGTAATCCTTTTGTCCACCTGGAAATGTTTTACTATTTTACAAATATATTGCGCTATTGTCTCAGGCACACACATCGTCGCAAATGGGTGAAAGATTCCCGCAGTGACGTTAAATTTCATCTTCACTCATGCACACATTCATAGCACAGGCCTTATTTATGTGGATTTTTGTCTTTTACGAGACTTACTAGTACAATTCAAAACAAATACATGTCATGTTTGTTTGCCAAATATGACAAATATCACGTATATTATGGTATGGTCTCTTTTTGCGAGTTTGTTTACAATGTCACAGTATCTGAAGTTAGTCCAGGTGTTGTTATTAGGCAATAAATGAAGTCCCAAGTAGTTGATTGAATGTATGGCTTAGCTTTGCTGCGAGAATTTTTCAACAATTGTTCTCATAAAAGGTCACCTAGATCTAAATCACATCACGTTCAGCGATCACCATTGTACTTTTTCAGCTGAAAATTGTTTGTGAAATACTGCTAAGTCAAAGTTTAAACTTATTCAATATTTGAAAAATTCATTTACCTGTAGTTTTAATACTTTAATTCAATTTTTAAGGCTCAATTTTTCCACAAAGATAAATCAAAAATAAATTATGGAACCTATTTGATGCATGAGAAGTATGAATTCTTGCAAATATACTTGAATGTATTACATATGAGTAATAATAATAATAATAATAATAATAATAATAACCGATATAGGTAAATTCACACAATTCTGTTCAGTCCCTTTTAGAATATCATATTAAGTATAATAATAATAATAATAATAATAATAATAATAACTGATATAGGTAAATTCACACAATTCTGTTCAGTTCCTTTAATATCATATTAAGTGTGGAATGTCATTTTGCATACCGTAATCAACTTTAAAGTGCAAAAAAGGTCACAATGTCACAAGATCAGCCATCAACCAATGGAATTGCAGGATAGTTGTTTATTATCTTATTGTGATTTGTATGTTATGACATGGAGTGAGACATGCTGGGGCAATAATATAAACACATGTACTAACACATGTACCTGACAGTTGTCACATGGGGCTGTAGACGGCTGCTTTTTTATTTGTTTGTTGTATTTGGGTGTTTTTTTCTCTTCTCCCACAATAAACCTGACAATGATTCAATTATATATTGGAACTGAGGTTAGTCATAGTTATTTATTAGAATTTTTTTTTTAAATAATTATTTTTATATATCCCAAATTCATTTGAAATCTTGTAGTATATTGTAATACAAAGTGACATGTTCTGTCATCCTATCGATAAAAAAAACAACCACATCATTACACATCTCGAATGTGCGGTCAGTAAATTTCCATTGTTGTGTTTATGGAGTAGATATTGAGCTGTAACATTGACCTAAGAAGGTCTCTTATAGGTATCATGGAAAAACTATTTGATTATTCGTAATTTAATATTAATTTTCGAATATACGTTTCAGCTCTAATTAACCTCTTATCCACCAAAGTCAACAATGCATGCCATATCAGATGTATATTAAGTTCCAATCTATTGGAGAAGAAAACCTGCCCGACTGGATTAATATAGTACATGTGCATTGGACCATGCATTGGTTTTGGAGGACTACTACTGAGGGAGATTGGGGTAGCGATCACTGGCATGGTCGGGTGCTTTTCTGACGAAGAGGGTGGTGTGAACATTGATGTAAGTTGCTGTTGCGGTCAATGTGTGTGTGGTGTGCAAAATATTTCTAGATGATTCTATCCCAATAATACCCATATCTTGTCTGTACTGAAAGGATATGGGCATAAATTGTTTTAAAACAAGTTCTTAATGTTAGGAAAAGCTTTTATGCTTCATTGAATATATGATACATTTTTTCTAGAAATGTTGGTTTGTTTTGTTTTGTGTGTTGTTTTTTTTAATCGTTCCTCTATCAGGGCATCTCTAGCTGCCTGCAGCAACTTGGAGGTTAAATTTAATCTATTATGAATATTTTAAAGAAGTTTTATAACTGTATTTCGCCAGGCTAGTTTACTATTTGGATAACAGTTATTCCTGACCTAGTAATCCACCATATCATATTTATATTTTTTATTGTATTTAAAAATAAATAAATATTGGGAAGGGGATTTAACTAATAATTTACAAATAAGTTAATTGTCTCAGTAGATGACATGATGGTTATCACATATGATTCAAAAATACCAACACTACACTAATTGATCATTAATTTCCTTAGTTTTCAATGTAGTTTTACATAAACTTGATTACATCAAAGCAATACTATATCTATTCAAGAAAATATAACACATTAACATTAAATTTTATGTTAGTAAATGTATGAAAAAAGTTTTAAGAAAGGCCTGAAGTAATCTCTATTTACATTGAATTTAATAATTTAAACTTCATTTAAAGATTAAATTAATTTTACTGAAAAAGTGTTTCATTAATAAGTAAAAATTGCTAAAATTAGCTACGATTTTCTATATGTTACGTTATGACATATCGGCGACAGTAAAGTAGGTATAAGACTCACCTATATACAGTTAGAGCATTAACCTAGCTGTTGGTGTCTGGTTTCCGATCGCAATGGTTGTTGAAGTTGGTGTAGAGGGCTTTAACGGGTCGAGACTAGTTACGAGCGGTGTGCATCAGAACGGTGTGCAGAGAGGGGTGGCATGGCTGGCAATGTGAACAGATAGTTGAGGGGGTGGTGTGCAATTAACTTTGGGGGTACGCTCATTTTTACTAATATTTACAAAATTATTAAATTTTATTTTATTTTGTGTGATTTTTATTAATCGATTTTGTATTTGAACACGAGTGATGGAATGATAATTGTACCTATAATGTACAAGTTGTGGAGATGTGAAGGATTCTAAGGAAAATGTGTTAAAGGGGTGGTGGTGGTGGTGGTGGTGTTAGTGGTGATGTGGTGTGTGTGAGAGAGAGAGAGACAAGGGGTGAGAAAGAGAGAGAGAGAGGAGGGGGAGAAAGAGATGGTGAGATTGGGCAGTGACCTGTTTCTCCTATCCTAAACTCGGAAGTATTATTATAATACAAAAGCATGAGTCATATTTTGTGATATACTGTATGCAAACATAATTCATACATATACATGTGCAACAATATGAAATCAATATGCAGTATTTTCACACTACTATATATGTAACAGGGTGGGGATGCTGATCATTATAGACTGATGTTATCACCAGAGTGATGAAGATGGTGTGAATTAGGGGACTGGGGGGTGAGGATGTCTGCAGAGGGCGGGTTGGTCTGCAGAGGGTGGGGTGGGTTGCAGAGGGAGGGTTGGTCTGCAGAGGGTGGGGTGGTCTGCAGAGGGTGGGGTCGTCTGCAGAGGGTGGGATGGTCTTATCTGCATGAATTGACATCTGATCTGGGGACAGTCAACTTTATCCGATGGATGGTCACGTACACTAGGGAGACGACATAGATTAGCTGGGTAGTGTGCACTAGGGTGACGACATAGGTATCAGGGGTAGGCATTGAGGCTGGTTTTAGGGGTGGTGTGCACTAGTGTATGGATGACTGCTGATGAGAAACATCAACAAATGTAGGACGGGTTGACATACTTCAGCAATACCATAGTTTTACTATTAGGGATCTTGGTGATGTCTGCAAATACAATTATATTGTGTCGAGTGGCGATGATCGAGAACATTCTGTTACTCATCCAGCCATAGCATGTTATCAAATTTACATGTATGCAATTACTCAGGCTAGAACATTGTCTCGTAGGTATCCTTCTGTTCTTTATACCGTACTCTGTCGTTTGTGTTAATTGATTTGAATTTTTTCGTTTACAACGCCCACTGGCACAGTATGCATATGTTACAGAACATCAAAAACATATCAGCCGCCAACCTTTAATTTTTGTAAAATTTTTTGTCCAAGGAACATTGACTATTGTTTGAAGTCTGTCAAATGACACACATTACAGAACCTCAAAAATATTAAGGTGTCAAATCTGAAATTCAGGTTACTTAGCAAGGAATATTTAATATTGGATAAAGTCTATCTGTCATATTACACACATTACAGAACCTTAAAAACACATCAAGCGCCAACCAGACATTTGATGCAGGTAAAGAAAGTCAATGATGTCAAGTTCTATGTACTTGCAAAGCAACCTTGATTGTTTATGTAAGTTGTTAAATGAAGGAGTCGTGATAAGGAAGTGTTCCCTTGAGGCAGAGTTGGGATGCAGTTAATTGGATGTTGATAACATATTCAGTGTCTGGGTCAGCACAGTACATTCTTTATTATATTATGTCTGATAAGAGTTTTGCTTGCTATGCTTTCCTATCGTCGCAATGGGTGAAAGATTCACGCAGCGACGTTAAACTCTATATGAATAAAATAAATAAATAAATAAGTAAGTAAGTAAGTAAGTAAGTAAGTAAGTAAGTAAGTAAGTAAGTAAGTAAGTAAGTAAGTAAGTAAGTAAGT
>JAUTBR010193636.1:0-10465 GCA_032361205.1 Pseudorimula midatlantica | reverse complement strand
CTAGTACATTTCTAAGAGAATGCTATGGTCTCTTAGCAGCTAAGAGAGCTCTGTGAAACGATACCCAGATCAGGAAATGTATTAACCATTCTCTCAAAATTGCATTACTCAGACCGAGTTTATAAAGGTTTTACCAGGTATAATAGTCATAAACTGCATTTGCATTACGAGTAGCGCATGTTTAGTATGTAGAGTTAAATCTTCCTTTACTGGTTAGGTTCTGATCTAGTACGTATATTCTATACATTGTTGTTGCACAAAGCATACTTCCCAGTCCAAAGTAGCATGTAGATTCACATAGGTTTATGAACATGCACTTTGGCACAATGTGACGTGGACACTCACCTTACTTTGTTAGCTTCATTCGTACGAGTTTGACGTAACTTCATCACCAGTACACGTATTATATTGAGAAGGAAAAACAAATTTACCTGAGAAAAACAAAAGAAAATTGAAAAATAATCATGTTCGTCATATCAAGACAGATGTAAAAACATGACCAATATCTACCCACGTCATTCCTTCGCAACTCTGGATATAATGTAACCCTTGTACAAGAACAGGTGTCTCAATAGTACCATTTTGCAAAGATAATTTCAAAGTATCAATAAAAATAAACTATACGCAAATGCCAATCTACTTAACATTTGAAACGTACCAAGTCAGTTGTGTTAGATCGTTGTTGAGCGTATGTCAATATATAATTGGAGCCATACTTTCGCATCTAAATTTTAATTAGATTGTGAAAATGTTGTCTCATAAGACCAGTTTAGTGTATCGTACTCACACCTATGACGGCAACTCTTGGCGCTTCTATGATCCATATAAGAGGTAAGTCATAGTATGCGAACCAGCATCTGTTGAAGGTAAGCAAATAAATAATGCATAGCTGTATTTGTAGTAATATCTTACTAAGCTAAAATATACCGTTAAATCAGTAGACACATGCCTACGAATGGAAAGTTGTAAATATGTTAATAAATAATTTGAGATGTTATCGATGATTATATGTATTGTGTATGCTTAGTTCTTGCATATGGGAGTTTAGCGTGTTAACAGTAAATCGTACTGGCCGTATACTTACTTTACAACGTGTGTCAACGACATCGGAATCACCCAAGCAACAATTAGTATTACAGGAAACCCTGCAAATAGAAGTATGCCAAGATTCCTTCAGGGTTTATGTGACATGTCGCAGAGGCGAAAATATGATTAAAATCACACACGACACTATAACGTCCCTCGTATATACTTAGAGAGTACCTTTGCTACCTTCATATCACCAGTTGAGGTCTGATGTTAATTCAATTGGCATTAACGAATGGCGTGCAGTAGTTATTATATATTAAGCACAGAAAGGTCGACCGAGATGAAACATGACCGTGACGTTTTATTTGATTAGGCGCCAAGGTGGACGAACAACACTAACTGCTGTTGGGATAAACTCAACTTGGCGGGTCTAATCTAACACGAGTACTCTATGACTGACATAAAACTTGTAATCGTAAGTCTGTCATAGAATAACGAATTTATAACGGAAACACAACTTCTCTAAAAGACGTTCGCTCCAAGTCAACTCTCTCCATTTCCCTTCACCAAACGTTTAGCGTGTACCAATCATAATTTGTTTTCTTTATTGAATTTGTAGTAAATTATCAATACAAAGAGTGATGTGTAACGGCTATAATCTCAGTTTATGGTCATGTTGCCATTTGCTATGAGATTATTGATGAATAGATTGTGTACAGCAAGTAGCTAGGAGGCAATAATGCGTTCAATAAATAAATACGATCTTCCCTACATGGTAGCTACTCCGTATTCATGGTCAAACGCCGGAAGCGTGTTTCTGTACTTCACAAGAAGAGATAGCTATAGCGTTGCCTAAAATACATCGTAACAGCTACAATTTACAAGTTATTGTCTACGAGGACTATAATTACTCGTGCCGGTGAACTGGCGTTGGTGGTAGAATGAAATACGGCTGTCCACCGCGAGTCGCCCCCGGGATTGAGAACTATTAGTCGGTAGTCTTATAGTAACAGCTGCTTGGACAAATCATGTCTGGTCCATTCATATATTTAATATAATGTAATACGGACGTGACAGAAACGTGCATGTACTCACCCCAACCAATTCCGTAGAAAATTGCATAATTGGGTTTTCCAGAGAAAACTGATACAGCAATCATGTTATGCAAATATAGTCCTTCGATAAACATCCACATGAACTTGACTGTCTTTGTGTATTCCAATACAACGTACAGGATTTCACAAAACACAGGCTGAAAAAGCAAGGACACGTCTAAGCGTCTTGTTTACTTCTAGGTATACGTATTAAAATGTAAGAATAATTATATATAGTATTTACCATTAACCTATTGATAAGGATATTGTTTCTCGAAGCACTCTTAGCCGCTAAGGGACCATGGCACTCTCTTTTCCGATAGCTAATACATTGCTAAGAGAGTTCTATGGTCCCTTAGCGGCTAAGAGAGCTTCGGGAAACAATGTTAGTTGTAGCATTGGATCTTGCATTACTTTACATCATATGGAGCATTACGTCCTAGACAACAACTTATTCACAGGGCGTCAAGCTCAAATTGCAAAACAATACGTTTATCTTCAGGCACCGGCTGACATAAAAATCCGAACCTACCCTAAAGTCTAAGCATGGCATGAACAGTAAGGGCGGACCAGAATTGCGTTTAAAGCTCACCGTGTCGTATATGGCGCCACTACTTCCGCTGGTGGCGCCCGCTACCACGCCGCCCTTTATCCTCGCTATGTATTGGTCGATATAAAAGATGAGCATGATGGAAATCTGGACGATGATGGCCAAGAAGAGGTTTTTGTGAATTCGGGTCCGGTGACATTTTAAATTTCTAAACGGAGAAAAAAATGAAATTAATATATGAGAACGTTTGGATATATATGAAATATAAGTTTCGCATACTATCGTGAAGAAAAGCCGCTCTAGTACAAGTATTAACTACAGAAAGTCCACATTAGCAGAGATTATTGATTCCAAATCAATATACTTACTAGTAATCATATAGAAAAATAAGTACCAGTAAGCAAACATTAATTGGAAATACAATGTGAGTAGGAATAGAATGTCTACAGAAATAACTGCGTAGTGGTGTGATAATAGTAATGGTCTCAGGAGTGCCTGTTTAACTATCATGTGCGTTCAGTTTGAAACGGTCATATTCAACAAGGTATTAATAGCATTATAACTCCTGCCATTACGAATACTAGTACATCCCTGTTCATGTGATGGCTTTACTCTATAGAGTGGCTGTTGAATGACATACACACCTGAAGTAGCTGAAGATGATGAGGGAGATTATTGTTACAATGAGAGAAATACAGAGGCCGACGATTTCCATAGTACGGGCACTACTCAATATATCCCGCAGAATCTGAAATGGAAGTATAGTAGATTAGACATATAATATAGTAGCTAACAATGACATGGCATGATCATTCCGCATTGCTTCCTGAATTGGTACCGTGTATATCTTACCTACTAGTATCTGTTGACAGGCGGTATACACTAGTGAATGGACGGTTTATATTACACATGTGTATGTGTGAATGGAAAACTATATACTACTAGTTAAATTGAATACGTTTCCTGTTCAGATACACACTGTCACTTTTGCAACTGTCTACACCATCTACATTTAGTTCTGTCTATGTCTACCACCTTCACCTACTTCTGTCTACCACTGCCATCTGCGTCTGTCTACCACCTCAACCTACTTCTGTCTACATCTCCACCTACTTCTGTCTACCACTGCCACCTACTTATGTCTACCACCTCCACCTACCTCTGTTTACCACCCCCACCTACGTCTGTCTACCACCTCAACCTATTTATGTCTACACCTCCACCTACTGTCTACCACCGCCACCTATTTATGTCTACCACATCCACCTACTTCTGTCTACCACTGCCACCTACTTCTGTCTACAACCTCCACCTACCTCTGTTTACCACCTCCACCTACTTCTGTCTACCACCTCAATCTACTACTGTCTACACCTCCACCTATGTCAGTTTACACCTCCACCTACTTCTGTCCACCACCTCCACCTATGTCAGTCTCTAACCTCCAGTCTCCACCACCTCCACCTACGTCAGTCTACACCTCCACCTACTTCTGTCTACCACCTCCACCTACATCTGTCTACACCTCCACCTACTTCTGTCTACACCTCCACCTACTTCTGTCCACCACCTTCACCTACGTCAGTCTACACTTCCACCTACTTCTGTCTACCACCTCCACCTACGTCTGTCTACACCTCCACCTACTTCTGTCTACCACCTCCACCTACTTCTGTCCACACCACCGCCACCCACCTGCTTCTGAGCTGGAGTCCGGTTCAAGTAGTACTTCTTTAAGATCTCCAAGGCCTGTGGGGAGTAGCAGGCGGTGAAGTTGGTGAAGCCCGGGTGAATGGTGTGCCCCCCTGGCTTCTCCTCCCACAGGCCGTGCAGTCCGCATCTCCTGGTGGCGAACTCTGGAGGAGACAGGTAGTATTAATACACAGACCGCGGGACGCTGGACATGCTCGTTAGTACATTATGGGAATGGCAGTGCCATCATTCTATACTGTTGACATTTCTACAAGGTTTAAATATCCATATTCGTGAGGCGATGTCTGTATGTTATTTCCCGTATTTCTTATTTAAAAACGCGTGGCTAAGTGTGAAACTGTGCCTGTCGACATAGAACATAACGATATATTAGTATTTCACGTCGACGTGACATCCGCTCCAGTTTGAAGGAAGATCTGCTTCAAATTTCAATGCTAATTGTTGTCTGACTTCGGACAAGGAAGTACTTTAAGGGAGTTAATCCATATTGATTTTAGATATTCCTGTAATCTGCTAGCAATACATTTCTGGACTCTCACGCTGGTATGTGGCATCATGTAAATACACGTTACAAACACTGTCTACTGTCCTCGGACTACTGTCCTCGGTCTACTGTCCTCCGTCTACTGTCCTCGGTCTACTGTCCTCGGTCTACTCTTTCCTCGGTCTACTGTCCTTGGTCTGCTGTCCTCGGTCCACCCTGATGTTACTTACTTGTAGGCAGCAGACCAGTCAAGCGCGGACAATGCATCTGAACTTCTGCTCCAGCTTTAGCCGCCTTCCAGCACAGCGAGCCATCCCACGTCCCGTTACAGTGTAGACCTGGAACATAGGCAATAACCATGTGCAGGTGTGTACCAGAACAACGACGAGGTCAACACTGGAGACGACGTGCATGCTTTAGCATTGGCATATGCTTCATGATTTGTCATATGCGTTATGATTGTCATATGCTTTATGATTGTCATATGTTTCATGATTGTCATACGCTGTGTGATTGTCATGTGCTTAATGCTTGTCATATGCTTTTTGATTGCAATATGCTTTATGATTGCCATATGATTCGTGGTTTCAAATACTGAGATGCATGCCATATCAGCCATAATTACTATAACGTATACGTGACCTACGTTTGCATTTATAACTGTTTAATTCATGCTACATGGCATATCTGCGATGTAGTATATGTGGACGATTAAGTATCGTATTGTAGAGGATTTGTTCAGAAATGTCGGTCTTAGTTGCCGGACAGGTAATACGAGTCTAACTTCTATTCAGTACTTAGTTCACGGTGTGTTTAGTATGAATAGAGTGTCTGAACCGGTACAACATCAATGGAACTGTAATTAAAATCATAACGCTACAAGCCGGGGTGTACTCGTTACCATTTCATTAGTTTTGTCGAGAAGATTATCACATCGTCGCAAATGGGTGAAAGATTCCCGCAGCGACGTTAAAGTCCATATTCACTCACTCACTATCACATGCATTTGATCTATAAAACATTAGAGGCGTGGTGTTGCATTTACATCACTGGGGCTACACTCTCGCACATACATTTTTGTTTTAATATGCATATATAAAATGAAATAGTAAACGAACGACTTTGCAGTTCCATGGAGGACATAGATAAATGAATTAAAACTACGTGGCACTCTTCCTAAAGATCGGACCATAAGTATGAGCCATCTCTCTCCTTATACACTAGTATATGACTTTGGTGCTAACATTTATGAAAGGGTTACGGCATCGTAGTGTAAATGA
This sequence comes from Pseudorimula midatlantica, assembly GCA_032361205.1. Lineage (NCBI taxonomy): Eukaryota > Metazoa > Mollusca > Gastropoda > Lepetellida > Lepetodrilidae > Pseudorimula > Pseudorimula midatlantica. The sequence goes on along the minus strand of JAUTBR010193636.1, from coordinate 4,315 downwards.
GAGTTTCATGAAACCTTACCCTGGTCGCTAAAGTTAGTAATAGTGTTTAAATCACACTATATCGACATATTGGTAATGGTGTCACAGGCTTTTCTCTAAGGTATTGGATAAAAACGTCAATCACTATGTGATCACACGTCGAGATTATCATGCGGCAACATATCGCAGATCGTGCGGAATGTCGCATCCGTCGTGTGAACGTTGCCGACTAACCTAACCTAACGTAACCTATTGCCGACTAACCTAACTCCAAAATTGCATAGTTCAGGCCTAGTTCCTTTTCCCTAGTACGTTTAAAACATTGCATTAAGATACCACGTCTGGATATAGTTTTCCATGACGAGTAATGAGGACATATATATTTTAACCGAGAATAACATTATAATCGACATGTATATTTACGGTTAGTGCATTCTAAGAGTACATAATTGCTCCATAGAGTTTACTTTCTCAAACATGCCTCTGTTCGCGCAGCAGACAACGGGTGCCTGGAATGATGACATGGGCATTTTAATGATTACTCGTCTAGCGCCTATAAAAGCAGCGTGTCCTGAATACTCCCTAGGGAGCTGAGAAGGAAGATGCAAGCACACTGACCTATTGACCTGGGTAATAATGTAGCGCTATGAGACCTATGTCGAGCGTGGATTGGAGCAATATAATTGAGCACAGTATGCCAAAGTATAGAGTAGTGACATACTGTTTTGTGTGTATAAAGCTTACCAGCTTATTCTCTAAAGTGGGACACATTCGATATTTACCAATCGATAACATTTACACTTTGGCACTATCCGACTGATTAGATACTTTAATATACGAAATATATTTTTAAACATTTCATCAAATTATAAAAAAATACGTTCGAACCAGATTTACTATGAGCTCCTAATTTCGGTATAAATATAACCCTGGATCGATATGTAATATAATTCTAATATAGTTTCGGATTATTAGACGTAGTCCCAAATAGATTAGTCATTAACTTTATAAAGTACACCACATGACACGAAACCAGCCGAATCGCTGTTTGCAGTGCTAATAGACTGACGAATCTAAGCTTGCTAAGAGTTCTGAATTTAGTAGTCGTGTATGATATTATTCGTTTGATTTACGTGTTCTACCAATATGGTAGATAGAGATAGCAATTATTCCAGCCAAGCTTCCCAGACAGCTTTATCAAGAGGTGCCCCTTGGATCCTGTCATATTGATGTTTATAGGAAATCAATTAAAGTCTGAAGTACATAGATACTTGATCAGAGCTTTTTGCTTCATCTTAAAAGATAACTTGTTTCTATTAATAGGTCCTGGTCGATGGATTTAATTTGCACCAATCGTGAATGAGGCTATTTTGACATTTAATCAAAATTGGATCCAAGTCACATGAGTCTTGCAATTGTATGTATGGCTATTTTTTGTCTATACAGTGATTCCATTCAACTTTTTACATCAAATGGTTACACGACTATTGATCATACTTCACACGTCGAAGTAAAGGAACATAATTAAGCACTACTTCTTATATCGTTCGATATAAATAGTCACCAAAACAGTTTCTTTGTAAAACGATAATTATATGAGAATCGATATGATAGTCTGAATATAGAATCGAGTGGCATATACATACACCGTGATGCACGTGCTTCCACTTTACTCACTCGCTACGGGGAGTTCGTAACTCTGTGAGAGTAGTACTATACATGGCTATACGTTAAGTAAGGGGTATTACGAACATCGTAGTATTACGATGGTTCTCTTTAGCAAGACGCAGGGTGTCGATTCGCGAATTTCTGGTACCTAGTAAAATACGATAACGCACTCTTGGCCAGTATTCTCGAAACGTCCTAAAACGTTCTTAAGTACTGGGTTTCTGCTTATGTTAATTCTTGAAGAGATCTTTTCTCACTAAGAAGTTCTTAGCTAAGAAGCTTCAAGAATACGGGCCGGAACTTATGAGAACGCTGTGGTGTAATTCAAAAGTTTCGAGACCCGATACCCGGGACGGTACGCTGGATACGTTGAACAACATGGTCGTCAATCAGTGGGTAGCCCATGTTATATTCCATGAAATGACGTACACGTCCCGACTAACGACACGTACAATAGCCGGGTTCACACTTTGCAATATGCCACCTACACTACCAGCAACTGCAACAGGTTTGTGTCAATAATAATATATACACGAATCCATGGATGCTTACGGGAATTCAAACGTCAGTCGGGCTAATGCATTATGAACATTCATGTACAAAGTAATTTTCATACGAACCGATGCGAACTGATTGCGTTAGGAGATCGCACACCTGGCTCCATGTATACATACGCTGCATTAACCGCCTCCACCATCCGCGGACACTACACGCCGCTAGACCAATGTAACCAAGGCCTCGGGCGCACGTTAGCGTTATTATAGCACATATTTCCTAACCTCGCAATATAGGCTTGGGTTGGCCCAGTACACTCTACTGATCGTGCGATATTGATGACACATCGCTGATTTAGCTGTTGTTTAATATTAGATATATCTTTTCAGACATTCCAGATTGAATTACAATCTTCCTCCAGTAAGGTTAAATACAATCTCGGTAAGCCTAATATCTGTATACTTTTAACATTTCATATTTAATCCCAATGCACTCTTAGAAATTCACATCTTGTAGAGTTTTAAGTGTTGGAAACCATATAATATATAGCAATATATTATATGGTTTCCAACACTTAAAACTCTACATGCGCATGTATGCGCATGTATCTTGTTTAGCTTGAACTGAAGCATATTCATTAGACAAACAATAGTTCCCACATGTTTAGTATGTAACGTGCTCATGCTAATTGCGTATCTCTGGATTAGTAGTGTGCGTAGCATATTCAATGAAAATTAATGTCAAACAGTAGAACTGCGCAGTATAATTATCGATAAGCACATGACACAACCAATGGCTCAGTCACTGCTAAGCATCGCCTGAAACAAGGAGTCTGTACAGCTACTTCCGCCATGCCGGTGCTCACTCAATTATCCGGATAATTGAGCGGGAGTAGTTTACCTGCTCAGGGACATATATACTACTGTAAGTTTCACTCACACCGTGCAGCTTCACACTTGCTTCGAATCGCCACCATACGCTATTATGTCACACCAAAACCACTTGCGGTCAATCACACAACGAAATTATGCTGTTTTAATGTGGACCAATTTGAGTATAAAAGTGATAGTATATACGTATACATGCATGTGTTAAAGTGTCCTAACATGGTAATCATCATTCCTCGAAACCCAGGCCAGTGTGACTACTTATATTAACATCCATATTTGACATACACGGACTCAGACGCAATATTAATATCTATATTATATATCGTTATCGTATTCCTTCGCTCATCTGTCAACACAAACGTGTTGTGGACATGCACATCTGATTCGATGAACTAAAAACACCAATGTTAACAAATTCCGGTTAGCAAATATATATACCGGCTAATAACCTCTCGCAATCAATCAAACTACAAAGCCGGGTATTACATTATTCATGAAATAATTACAAGTATCGTCAGGATAGTTTGGTATTCCATTAAACTGTTACATGTCGAACATGCTTTAGCAATTACTAGCTATTGATCATCAGGTGATGCACGTGTATTGCTGAATGTTGCAATATATCCGTTAGACTGCGAGTACACCCTGGGGCAGAGCAATGTGTGACGATCTCCTAATCGTGTCACTATGGAATTGCCATGAACGCACAAAAACATACCACAGAAAGCTCTATTGGAAGCTATGTCCCCAAAGACGGAACGGTTGATTGGCCTGATAGGTTTTCGCGACCTGGTTGAGAGCAATGATAGGCGGTCACCATGAAGTGGGTGACGAAGTTGGAAGACATCAGCACTGATGTTAGGATTCCCTGGGAGCTTTGAAAGGAGTGAATCAAATCGTAATCCAATCACGTGACATATCTGCAGCGTCCGTTACTTTACGTCCTCAAATGGAAGTTTTTATGGAAGCGCTGGAAGGTGTTTCGAAAGCTACTTCCGCTCAACTCTCAAAGCTGACTAGGCACATTGATATTAGGTGACCTAGATGGTCGGTCATCGTAAAACTGGGGTGGTGGTTTTATTACAAGAATGTAGGCCTATACCACAAGGAATGTCGACAGATACAGATTATGAGACATATGCGAGTGTGTGCATACGACTGCGAGACATTCCAGATCACAGAGTGTCTAAACCTCTCCTCATTAATGTGCCACCAGAAGCAGATGTCATATGGTTAGACGAAGAAACATTTTATATACTTTAACATTTGCAGTTGTTTAAACG
>JAUTBR010193524.1:0-26604 GCA_032361205.1 Pseudorimula midatlantica | reverse complement strand
TCCACGCTGGACCCCGCGTTGTATCCGAATCCGCGGTGCATCGAAGGGCGTTATATCGAGGGTGCACTGTACTATGATACTATGTATTAGGCCTACTATCAGCAGGATGTACCTGTTTCCTGAGTTCGGTCTCAATATAGCAGTTAAGCCCTGTGTGGGAGCTTGTACAACTCTACACACTGTGGACTATACACTGCGGTCTACACACCTCGATCTACAACCAACTCCCAAGCACACACACACACACACATGTATTTTCACACTTCCTGCTAGCCAGTCTACAGTACATAGTATGTGTCACCATGTGACTGAAACCAGCATTCGTTATTTACATTTTTTGACTGTATAATGATCACTTGACATGCTCACTTATATATTTACACAACGCCCTGTGCATCTGAGCTTACAATAAGAATAGGATCCTGTGAAGATTGACACTAGATTTGATAAGAATCCTGATCACTAGAGCATGTTAGACATGAGCATAACCCAGATGAATGAAGAAGTAAATACTAGTAGATGTTACACAACTCTGGATTTGACCTAGATTGATATATCTGCTGACATTGAGGTTTCTCACCGGGCTTTTAATGATTTCTGGATCAATACGTACCACCTGGATATCTGCTGGAAATAGTCTGTTGGAATTTTTTACTTGTAAATAATGTTCATGGCACTAAATAGAATTAATTACACAATATTTAATAGCAATCTTCAGCTTCCATGATTACTGAATCAATAAATGTGACCTGGAAATAGCCTGTGGATTTATTTTATTTTACTTTATTTATATAGGTAATCTTTTTTTTGTGATTTAAAATGGATATGTAATTACATATCAATCGCAATGTCTGTGGATGAGACTTATGGCAATTTTGCGTGAAATTCTGAGAATTTTGAACACACCCATCCTACTGAGGAAGTGAAGACTTAGATGTGTCTGTTCTAACACTTTCACCTCCTGATGACTAACACTACGTCGTAGCTTTCCGATGTTAGACTTCAAATACATAGCTAGCACGACCACACCATGCACACCAGGAGGCTGAAATATTCCTAGATCAAATAACATAAAATAACTATATGAATCAACAAGTAATATACACGAGACATAGATCAACAAGCCAGCATACATCCTTTAAAATATAAATATGAACACCATAACACTACAGTGTTTTTGCTGCCAATAGGCCATCAGCAATTTGACGATGTATTTTTCAAATATCCGAAATGGCATGTTAAAATACATATATTATTACAGAAATGTCCGAAACTTGTCTGAAACAAAATATATTGTAGCTGAATCACTGCACTACATATAAAAAAAAAATGTTTTTATCCACAGCAAATATTTCACCCATACATGACACATCAACAAGTATTAATTCTCAAATATATAACAACCATATACAAGCTAATATAAATCCGTAACAATATTAACTATGAACACCCACAACTGTGCCAAGTTAAGAAATTCTCAAGACATTTTCTCAAAACAAAATAAAACTCTTTTTTCTTGGGGTTCTTTCAGTAACAAATCGGTACATTTTTAATCGACTTAAAAAAACACACATTAATTTTGCCGTTACGATAAAAGCGATAAAAAGAGTGAGTCAGGAGTGTACATATAGCTGTATGATTCCTCCCTGTATGAAACCCGATATGAACAGTGCAGGCCATGAAGTAGGTGTGATACTGATCTAAGCCAGAGTAACAAAACAACACACTAACATGAACACGGGTCATACATGTAGTACCACGAAAATGCTACTTAATGACTTGATGACAATGTTGCTGTATACACCCTAGTAATTACTTGTTGTGCACCCTACAGCCCAGAGGACTTGGTATTAAAATTGAGCAGTAATGAAACCCAGTAGTTAACAGCTAGCTGCAGGCCAGATAAATGTACAGCAGTACATGCAAGATATGACCTAAATTACAACTCAATAAAAATACCTTTAAATATATTTTTTTAAATAAATCATCACTATCAGAAGCACATGAAACAGCTCAATCCAAATTAAACTCTGGAATGATAAGGGCATTACATTTTCCCCCTCCCAATACAGTATGTTACTGTAATCTGACCACCCAAGGATATAGTTTTGTCTTATAGATATGGTACACATATACGGAATCATGGCCCCTTCAATCTGCCATACTTCCTTCCTCTTACTTCACTCCCCCACCCCACCCCCCACACACCCAAGATACAAAAATGGAATAGTGTCAGAATATGATACACAATGTATTCGCGTGTACACTTTGTTCTCTGGTTGTATAACAAGATTTGAATCACATTTCAGGCTACAATGTATCACTGTTGTCAACTTCTTAATACACATTGATCATTTCAATAGTCATATTAACCATACATGTAGATACAATATGTTCGCATATGTATACAAGTTAGAACTAGGTTCTAATTTGTTCTTGGGCGTAATCTATGGAAGGCTGATGCAGACATTAGTTATCAGCCTGCCCCAATACCGACCTCATTTAGATTCAGGTCAAGCAACAGGTAGATCTATGCCTCACAATCTTATCCAAACGACCCCCCCCCCCCCCCCCCAACACACACCTCCCAATCCCTTCCTGCTGTGTGCACAGAAATTAGCAAGCATGGTATGTTGAGTGGAACTTGATCATTAAAACTGCTTGAGTGAACAGGAATGTGCTTTGGTTGTGCCTTATAGAAGAAGCAGACAATCCTAGCACAAACCTTGCCTCCTGCTTTTATAGAGCTGGGGGCCAGATAACAGACTATTTTTTTGTTAATTTCATAAATTAGGCCTACTTTAAAATTACTCGAAAGATTAGCAAAGCCAATGTGAAATCTATGCATTCAGTGGGCAGTTGTACAAGCGTTAGTCTGGCAGCTCTTGATAATACAGCTTGTTTACAGTAATTTCCCCAGTTACAGCATTGTGCACAGCCAACTAGATCATAGGCCATGGCTAACACTGGCTATGCATGAGTAACTGGAGCAAGGATCGCTGCGTAGGCTGTGTCAGATAGTTGTGTCAGATGGTCGAGGCCCCAGAGGACATCACATGGTAGCACAAGTGAGCTAGCACAACATGGCTTCCAATATAGAATAGATCAAGTGACCATGAAATGTTTGGTTTTTCTTTTCTTAGGACAGCAAGATCACAAGCGGACTTTGTTTAGGTAGTGGGAAGATTGTATGTTTGGTTTCACGATGATATCGGATTGAGTATTATATTCTAAGGTTAGCCTCAGTACAAAATGTTCAACTGGAACATCACTTCGTATTGTAAAAGCTGGGTTGCAAAAAAACTGGATTTCATTCCCAGAAAGAACATGCTGTTGTTCTAAATCTGTAGTTGAACCCAAACAGCAAAGATAATAGGCCAGCTCACAAAACATTCATGTTAGTTTAACTGATTATTAATTACAAAAGATAAGATACTGACACATACATTTGATTTATTACATTCCAAAGCAAACTTGGGTTCTCCGATTTCATTATCTCCCCCATGTATTAGAAACCACTTCAATGTATCACCACAATGTTGAACTCCAGACCTTGGAAATACCTATTCCAGCTTGACCCTTACAGCAAAGTGACCTTTACTCAGGTCATGTTTATCTTTACTACTTTTGTAGATGTTTTGTAGACAAGCCAGTAACAGTGGACCCCTACCTCACTGGCTAAGCAAATAATACATTCATTAGGTCATAAACGGTTGCAAGTGAGTGGTGTCCATAAATTTCCCCCAAGAAGGGCGTAAGTTGCTAGTGTTAGGAGTTGTGTGAACTCTTCAGCGAGTTCCTGTCGTGAGTCAACAGTGTCCAGTGGGTAGTGGGTGTGACGACACCCAGTCATTATAGTCATCCGTAGTGTCTTAACACTTGACAGACAGAGGTACATGAATGCTGTAGTACCAGAGTACTAGATTTCCCATGCTTTACTGTATGTAGGGTACTGGATCTCCAATGATATACTGTAGGGTACTGAATCCTATGCTTTACTGTATGCAGGAGGGTTCTGGACCTCCAATGATATACTGTTACTGCATGCAGGGTACTGGACCTCCAATGATATACTGTATGGAGGGTACTGGATCCTATGCTTTACTGTATGCAGGAGGGTACTGGACCTCCAATGATATACTGTTATTGTATGCAGGGTACTGGACCTCCAATGATATACTGTATGGAGGGTACTGGATCCTATGCTTTACTGTATGCAGGAGGGTACTGGACCACCAATGATATACTGTTACTGTATGCAGGGTACTGGACCTCCAATGATATACTGTATGGAGGGTACTGGATCCTATGTTTTACTGTATCATGCTTAACTACATCTGCAGGACTACTAGATCTCCCATACTTTATGCAGGAGAGTACTGGACATACCATGCTTTACTATAAATCCAAGAAGGAAAATTTCAGACATTACAATTACCACAATCATGGATGTACAAGTTACAATAATAGTTTAGTACTTGACCTCCATCATAAGGTGCTACAAACAAAGTATGGCTTCCTATATTACAGATCAGGCGATCATGCAATTAATGTCTTCCAATACTTGAAGGAAAGGATGTACATATAATAGCAGTATTATTAATACTTTACTTCCAATACTTTCAGGCAATAAGATAGACTACAGTACTAGTATTACTTGACATCCCATTCCTCATGAACATATCCATTTATAATAAAATACTGGAATTTACTTCAAAATTCCATCAACGACATTATTTGGACAACAAACCCAGTGTTTCAGATGGGCGTCGGTCATCGCAAATGTCAGAATTTATCAAAGACCATGTCCAATTATTTTCACCAATGTCTGAGATGTAAAAAACTTGTTAGGATATTATCCTGAACATCTTGTTGGCCATCTGAGACACTGTCAAAGCACATAACAAGATATGTAGTCAAGCAATGGTGCATTAACTCTGCAGATATATCCTGCCTATGTGAATTAACATAAATAAAAGTACTGTATTACATATTGTGTTTCCATCAACACTCAGGTTCAGTCTACTACACCACTGTGTCCTTGTCCCGGTGTCTACACCTCCACACACCTCCACGTATGTAATCCTTAACTCTCTCCACGCTGGAGGCAACCGATGATGCCATAAAGAGCAGTGCCAAACCAGCAGGGAGAGTGAAATTAATACACTAGTAGAAAAGTAGGTTGTGTGTATTTCAGAATTTCAGAACCACAACACCCAAGTATAAAAAGAAAAACACTAATGATGAAATGCCTGTAACCTCTCGGTATTGCTAACAGGAATGCTACCATTCCAATCATTGTCAAATAAAATGAATCCTCACATCCATACAGGACTTTCAGGAATAGTAAGTACAAATAGCTTGGAAATATGATTGAATCAGAGATGTACTAATTATTGTTGATATATAGTATATATGCATGATTAATAGTTAATTATACTTGTTTGAACTAAAATTAGTGTTTTAGAATTACTAGCATATATTCAGACCAAAATAGGCACCTGCCATAGTGCAAGCCAGACATTTCTCTTATCTTAAAAAGTTTTTTCCTCATATATTATAAGAAACTGTCTCATAAATTCAATGCACATAAATAACCAAATAAAAGAATCTGGTCTGATAACATTTATTATAAATGATTGTACACAAATTAGTTTTATGATGCCAGACATTGCAACCAGGAAACAAATCAATATTATTATAGTCAGTTCACTATATGTAGAAAAGCCCAATATATTCATGACCTACATGAAAAATAGCTCCACATAGAGGGTTCCATAGACATGAAATGTAAACAGCTGACAACATAGCTCTGTCCGAGACAGGTTGGTAGGTTCACAACAGTGCGAGCATTGCACTGTGCAGATTGAGATGTTCATAATCATCATAGTGCAGGCAGGGTTAGAAGTTAGTGCAAACATTTACAACTTTGAATACGTCAACTGACGAGTAAGTCAAATAAGAGCAATTTATCTGAAAAGATACTCACCCATAACAAAAGGTCGCCACGGGTGGCGAGTCGGAACTTCTAACCCTGTGCAGGGGGTCACAATGATGCTAGATGTACAGACACTATGAATTCATCATAGTGCAGGGGGTCATGATGATACTTATGTATGGACACACTATGAATTCATCATAGTGCAGGGGGTCATGATGATACTATGTATGGACACACTATGAATTCATCATAGTGCAGGGGGTCATGATGATGCCATGTATGGACACACTATGAATTCATCATAGTGCAGGGGGTCATGATCATACTATGTACAGACACACTATGAATTCATCATAGTGCAAGGAGTCACAATGATGCTAGATGTAGACACACTATTAATTCATCATAGTGCAGGGGGTCATGATGATACTATGTACAGACACACTTTGAATTCATCATAGTGTACAGACAGATACTAGTACTATTACTAGTGAGTACTGTGAGATACTATACATTGTGTGTGAACTAGCCTGCCTGCCGCCCTATTTGTGGCACATGTGAAACATTCAAATAATGTATTGGTGTCAAGGACAGTTTGTTGTATTTGGTGCAATAACTAGAGGTTAATTGGCTACACAATATGATGGCTGGCTAAAAAATACAAGAGATCACATAGATACCACATCAATCATGGATTATAATGATACTAGGTCCTCCAATTGAGGCCCCATTTGGGTTGTACGAACAAGGTCAATTTGACCCAGGTGTCCCATCTAATTAATATTGTCATTTGGAGATCTAATTTGAAGGGATAAGGGTGCGCACTCTGTGGCAGGAGAACTATCTGTGTCCGGATTCTGGTAAGAGGTGGGATCTTGTTTTGATGTGACATGATTTTTCCGGAAATAACTTTCGGGTCGCCATCTTACTCCAAATTCTAAATAGCATTGTTGCTTAGCCGGCATGTCTTTTCTCGTGTAGCTTCGGATAGCGAATCTGTGCGACATGCAATGTTGCACCTCCTTCACGCACCTGTCGGGTTGTTGGTTTGTCCCCAAATGTCACGAAATCCTTAAATGACGATCGCTTTCGCCGATTGAGGGGAAATGAGGGCTCGTCGATTCCGACACCTACCTTGTAAAGTTTGTCGTCTCTATCGGCGAGTTCCCGTTTTAACGCATCCCTTTCGTCTTTTACGTTGTCCAAATCTTCCCTAAGAGCATTCATCTTGCCCTTTAGGGCAGATAAAATGCCCCCCGAATTCTGTGGCTGGAACTGGCTCATTTTGCTTCTAGTCCAGTTCAACTTCTATACTCGAGACAATCAACTCTGGACAAGCCGGGGAAGCCGAACAACCACTACAATATTGTAACCCTGCACAATAAATGTAGTCCCGCAGTGTGTACTACCAACACGAAACGATCAATATTCTGTGGACTATATTCACCGGTGCTCCCAAATACTCGTTCAGTAAAGAAATATCTGGTGGTTAATGAACGCGACAATTATTCCTCACAATTTCTTAGTGGCATAAACCCGCCGGAAAAGCGAAGTGGTCTATGCTTAGGTGTATATAGTCACGTGACTGTCAAGCAGAGAAACACCTGGCTGTTCCATTAAAATATGTCACCCCCTCTACAAACTTTACTTCCATTTAAGGCCAACGGAAGGGAAATCCTCAAGTAGGGTATGGTAGCAAATTTGATTTAAAGTGTCTTCCAAGAAGTAAAGAGGCTTGATAGACTGATAGAGCGACGACGTATGTAAGTTGCCAGTAATATATCGAATCATTTCATTTAACAAACCACAAAATTATTGTAAATGAATTAATTGCTGGTGAAGGATTGCCTATTTAACAGGTCATTCACTTTAAGTTGTATATTATACATTCTTGTAGGCGCGCTACTGCAAATAATAAACTTGTAAACTGAGTATACGTAATACTACATGTATCTATGCATTTCTATAAGTCACTCTCTGAGTAATTGTTTTTGTTTGTTTTGAAATACAAAACATACATGATGTTGTGCTATAGTATTGTCTATCTATTGTCTATCTATAATATACCAAACTACTTAGCCGACGAATGCTTATTTTCGCCGTGCGATATGCACCGGTGTGTAATGGAACATACATAAACATAACTACATTAATTACTTTGGCGTTTTGTGAAAATGACATTGTTAAAGCAAGGAGTGATGCGGTTAAGATGCACTGAGTGTTTGTTTCTAATAGATGTCATCGGAGACATCCGGAAGCACTTGCCGATAGTTCCATAAAGTGCTAAGATGCCATGGGGTCTCGTGACCTACCAATTAATTGCCAATAAACATTTACACGGCAATCCTGGTAGTTCGCGTAATAACAAATTTAATTTAACCTTGCGTATAGGGCATAATAGGATGGGTAATTAGCAAAAAGGCGTGATTCTTATATAAGCGGTGATGTAGGCTACCAACCAGTAGCCAGAACAGTTAGCATTTAAATCCACGATATGCGTATTACCATGTATAAGGGAATCGGTTTAAACGCTTTATTAAAGCAATAACTACACTATATAATATATACATTACATTATATATTTATTACCGTAGTGTAATGTAATGTGAACAATTTAAATAGCACCAATTTAGGCCCGGTACTGATAGGCCTACAAATTAAAATACATATATGTAAATGCATAAGACACAAGAATAAACTATTCCAATGACCATCATTATTATTATTATTATTATTATTATTTAATGTCAGTATTTATTACAAGTTCGTATTATTATAATATTGATAGGCCTAGTATATGCATTCAAATGTAAGAGAACTAGAAATAATAATTCACTAACTGTATTGTTCTCTCTAGTAATCCGCAAAAGTGATGGGTTGGTTAATTCGTGTACATTTTAAAATATTTTGGAAAACATTAATATAAGAAAGAGTATCCCAACATGAGACAGAAACGTAACATAATAGATTACAATGTTTTGAGCATCGCTTTCGCTTTCGTATATTGGTGGGTTGCAGACATTAAATTAGAGTTATCTACCTTACATCAGCAGGTGCCCGCCGCATCACATATCCCTCCGCGACGTCCGAAGCCATTACAAGAATATAATCGATTATTATTTGTCATGCTGCGGGTCATTGATAAAACTAGATATGGAGCTCTTTAAACTATAATAAACTACTTTATATGTACAATAGTTGATAATTTTACATCTACAGAATGTGCCGTTCTAACTTTTTTACTGGCGTAAACATGATGGACAGGTACGACACCACAGCCACGCCTTTGGTGCCAATAATGGCAAATACCCTGAATTTTGAACACGTGTTCGTGTGGTATTGCATAATATGGCATGTACTTAACATATATAAACATGCGATTATATTCAGTTTTTAGCAACTAAACGTAGACAAATACTTGTCTATTTCGTTTTACATTGATAGCAAGAGATAGAGTTTATAGTCAACTAAAAATCTTTATCGGGTTTACCATTAGATCACTGATCGATATGCTCTATTCAATATTAAACTGTTTAGAAATGTTGAGTGGGAAATTTGAAGTTCAATAACCCTATGTAATTATTCTTTTGCTTACATTATTGCTGTAATTAAGCAATGCCGATATAATAAACTGCTTATATTGCGTTTTATTTTATATATTTTTTATCTCTCCTATGCAATTTTCTCGTCAGATGCAAACAGTGATTTAGCATGTGTAGTCGTTATAGCACAGCCCGTTATCTGCAATTGAATTATCGGGTCTATTCCACACATTACTAGAACCGACGGCTGATAAACACATTATACAGCCTGTATGTCTAGTTCTCGCCATTACAAACTGGATGAATCAACTACGGTGTATTACTATTATATCTTCATTATTTAAACTACATGTATACCGGTATGTACCGTAAATATCATTTTACGTTGCTTTTACATAACAACTTTACATGTAAATGTTTCTCTCAACTGTTGGATTTTACATTGCATTGCGTGTGTTAATATTAACTATGAAATTCAATACAATCGCTGACATCATTTCCTACTACTAGTAGTTTCCTATATATTCGCTACAAATAAGGATATGCAATTGTTCTGATGTATACACAGTGACAGTGTTTGGCCACATCACAGGATAATATGAGGATATTGGGATAATAGCACGAAACAGGTTTTTCCTGACCCGGTCTCGCATGCGGAAGACCAGACGCCGAGGGCAGGCGTGTCACAGTGGATCAAGCCGTCAACTTGTATTCTATATCTTGTCATGTATCCATTTGTAACGGTACCCATGTAGCGAACATCAGCCAGACTTCTAAGGCGACATGACACAGCTGAACATGCAAAGCGCTTACTGATGCATGTCCAAGAAGTTTTGGTGTAGCCTAATCATAAAGACGTTGGCCGATCAGACGAAGGTAATTGACCGTGGGTGAACTATCTGACTGTAGCAGCTGGTGGTGCAGGTCGCTAGAAGGTGCAGTGTCAATGCAGGTGTTGTTTTTAGTTTGAACATCTCCATCGATATACGGAATATAGAAGGTGCATGTCTCGACAAAGTAATTCAACTGCCCGTCAACAAGTATACACTAGATCGTTGGTATTATGTCTCCAGTGTATTTTGTAATGGTAATTATAGACCGTATACATATTAGATTATACGCTTATGTTTATTTTCTGTACAATTCAAAAGCAAATTTAAGAAGAATCGATACTGACAAAAATAGTAGAACCACCCGTCGTCATTCCTAGAACGAATCTCTGACTGGAACTCAATTGTTACTCGGGTAACAATTAAGTAAGGTACTACCCAACGTATAGTTTTACGGCCAATAATGTGAAGATGTATTCTTTTAGCGCTACTTTATGTGAATAAAGTTGCAGTAATGTTCGAAGCAATAGTACGATACCAATAGTGTGATACCATCTGTGGTCGTTTCCGTGAACGGCTTTCTAATGATGCTATGCATAATAGTGACCATTTTATATATATACTGATGCTATACAATTTGTTTATTAATGTTGATAATTATCCAGTTTTCCGTGCACTGAAGACAAACTACTAGTATTAATGCACAGCCTCTCTAGGAAATGACCCACACAAACATAAACTAATATAGTTTTATAAACGTTTCTGGGAAAATAGTAATACCGGTATTCACATCGGCAATCATGTCAATGGCCTGCTTTTGTAAGAATGCGTATCAGGAATGCTATGTAAACAAAAATGTTTAGATTTATATTTAAGTTGTTCACCACGTCCACAAAATGTTCAAATAAATCATTATTAGTTTGGCAATAACATATAAAAAAAGCAACAACGTATAAATCAATTCAGTATTTTCTATGTAGTATCAAAACAGTTGGGATATGTACATAATGAACCAACAGTGATCGAAAATAAAGTTACGGTATGCTTATTTATTAAGTTTACTTTGTCAACGAGTGGTGTCGAGTTCCTGTCCAAATAGAAAACCCTCCAAAAACAACAACATTTCTTCTCTATCGGAAAAAAAGCGCAATGAATACTGCTGGGCATACTTCCTGAGTGAGCTATATGCCATCCCATGTAAATAAGGATGTTTAAGATAATTATCGTAATGCTATACTACGCCAGTAGACGTTAATATCAGCGCACGAATTTGTAATGTAAAGGTCACTAGCATCGCCACATCCGGTATTATCCTACCTCAAGCACCAACCATTCTGTTGCACACGGCACCTACACTTATAAGGAGTACGCATATGTGCATCCTCAGCGCAGCCAAAATATTGTCACGGTGACATAGTATACCTGACAGGATATGAAATGTATGCGCATGCATGCACGTCTATCTAAAGCACCCAAACACCATAATTTAGTCTACAGCTTCTTTTTTTTTTACAAACACCCGTGCCTACCCTCTTCAAAGATACTTGAATCACATTCTGCAACTCTGTTCCAATAATAGTAAACTTTATCATAGTGTTTGAGTTGATACCCAACTGGGTACATGGTATAAGTATGGCACCGTCCTTAGTCTGGCGGTTGGTGCGGTGAGACCTCCGGCATTCTTTACTAAAGTTTTCGTAGTCCTCCTCAGTGAGTTCCACGTCTGAGAAGAGTTTCTCATTGCTATAAATAACCTTCTCGTAGTCATCCACGTACGACGCCGGTGCATTACCGCCCTCGGGTTCGGGTCGTCTGCTAGACGAACGTCCGGATTTGGATTTGGCACTTTTCTCGGATTTGTCCTTGGATGATTTGGTTTTGTCCTTATCCTTCTTTTTCTTAACTTTCTTCGTGGTCTTTTTCTTTTTCGGTTTAGCACCGTCGGCGGCCGTCAGTGAAACATCGGTAGATCCCTGTGATAAGTCCTGAGCGGAAATCTGAGACTCCTGCGAGAGCTCCGCACAGCCGCTATATTCCGGTTCGAGAGATAGTAAACTTTCTCCCATCCTGGAAAAACTTTGTGCGGAGTTTCCTGAACTCTGCCAGACTCCAGGTGCGCCCTCATTTGGATCCTAAAGTCAAAGTCCAACTTCCGTTAGGTCCAGTATGTCACGTGTAGTAAATAAGTTTATGTCAGATGTTCCACTACACAGTAGATAAGCAGCCACACGCTAAAAATAGCTATCCGAGCGGAGGGAAGTCTCGCGGCTGCCTGCACAGCCTATATTTCCCACTTCAGTCCTGCCGTATGCCCTCCACAAACATTCCTTGCGTTGCTTTCCATTTATGGCTTCGTGACGTCACTGCCGGGAATGAATCACCGGGCGCGTATCACAGCGAGGACGGGTGTATCCCCGAACTATAGATAACACACGGCTCGAGCGCACCTGTGGGCGGAGCCACCGACGTTTAATATTAATGCACAATTCTTCTTTCATTCAATAGCGGGCTATCCCAAAATGATTCCCAGCGGCTCCAAATATTTGTCAAGTTTCCCGCACTGCGAAAACACGACTTGTTGTTCAACGGTACACGATTATGTGACTTATTGAACGAATAAAACAATTTTGTGTGTGCAGGAAACATAGAGTACTGTCTAGGGCAAGCTGGGGGAAGCTTCCTGCAAGGTCTGACCTAACATGGCCATGTGGTCAAGTGACATGCAATACCTTGAAACAACGGCGGTCATGATTGCTGGTTCCTTCACTGGAAATTAGGCCCTCCCAGTTAGGATTATAGGAATACGATATAGTTCAAGGCCCCGGGCTCTTAATGACTTACAAGGAAGCATGTTAGTAAGATCGGGTTACGCTCGGTTACGTAATGCAGAAAGCATATAAGAGAAGTTGCCAGGGTGATGGTTATACTAGATGGCTTATGTACTCCAAGCAGCAGCCATGGGACAATGCCAACTTCATGGTGTATTAACGACAACAGCAATGTTGATAGATGTGTGCATGTACTTTACCTTCCCCCAGAACCCCAACACCCAGTGTGTCGCTTATCCATCCTCTCTCTATCACACTCCCTCTCCTCTCTCTCTCTCTCTCTCTCTCTCACACTCCCTCTCCCCCTCTCTCTCTATCTCTCTCTCATATTTGTGTTTATTGATACAATCTGGAAAGAGTACCGATAAAAGCTTTGACCATAGATATATTCATGTAATTCTATTGTTAACGCAATCAAACCCAATAATGTTGAATGATTTAGCACTGGCATTGTTTGGTAACATGGGGATATCTGTATGTTTCTCATGACAATATTGTGTTTGTTGCAGATTTCCAGCATAGTGTGCTTGCACTTGATGGTGGAGTTACGTCCCTTAGGTGGACAGTCGCATGGACCGCCTAGGAGATCACTTGGAGGTGGACAGAGACATGACGGTCGTAACACAACACCTACCTCTGTGACTCGCTTCTCAGATGCCTCCAATTTGGCCAGGGCTTCCTGCAATTGTTCGTTAACATTGTCGAAGTCATTTTCCAAATTTGAGCATTTCTTTTGGAGGTTGTTCAGATCTTCTTCAATCTGAAAGGAGAATGAAATAACAGTTGGTTATTAAGGTATTAATGTTGTACACTATCATTGATATAGGAATTATGTAATTGTAAACCTAAGAATATGCCTTGATCTTTAGTCACTTAAAGAACAATGTGTACTATGTTAGTCCTTCAACAGAAGAATCCATGGGCAATGCTGTTTGTAATAGTATTATCACATTACAAGACGTGTATATTTACGTAGAAATATTATTTGAGGGTACAATGACAAGGGTAAGCATTACTTTACATGCCAACGTGTTAGACACATATGTAAGTGGTAACGTACGGGTAATTGGACGATTGGTCATTACGTAAGGTCTGCATGTACCTATGTATTCATTGATGCTGATAAACAACCTTTACAAGACCATGAAAACATGTGTTTTGAGTGTGTTTTCTCTGCTAGCATGTAATGTTAGAACAAGGTGTTTCACAGATGAACGTGTTAATTACTCCAATTATTAGACAATTTAATTAGAACAATGTGTTTTACGAAAAGTAATAGTGATGCAACCAAATAAAGCGTGTGAAGCAAGCATCTGAGCTCAGGGACAGTGAGGACGTAGAAAGAGACAAGGATGTTCGGATGGGCGTATCGTATTTCAAGATGGCCGACGCCTGTGGGGAAGGAACAGAAAGGATTGAAAGTGAAAACTCCTGGCTTGTTGTTGAAAACAACAGGAAATAAAACGCTGGAAAAGTGAAGTGAAAAGACCAATCAAACATTGTAACAAAGAATTACATCTTACAAAGCTTTGGGGGGAAGATTTTTAACGAGTATGTCTGGAACGTGCCGAGTTCGCACATTCCAATGGATAAATATTTTGGCAACATTTCCGAAGGTTGTAGAGACGCCGGTGCCTGGTAAAAAGGTACTCCATGCCGGTTTAGGGGACAGGATATTTGTCGTGCGTTTGTTAGGGGGGTAGTGTCGTCATCCGGATCTGGAGCTTACCTTGTTCTTCTGCTCTTCGGTATCCCTTAGTTTTTGCTCTAACTGTTCTGCTCTGTCCAGAGCATTCTCCTTGTCCATCTTCATGGCCAACATCTTTTTCTTGATGGCATCCATGGCGCTAGTTTGTGTGATGGAGTTGTGAGTGCAAAAATAAAAGGAATTCCAAAAGCAGAGGGGACACTAGCAACTGCAGACGAGAGTGCCTCACCAACTGATCTGAGAACACTAGTGCTTGGGCTTAGACTCCGAAAGAGAGAGATCTCAGAACTGTTGCGAAGTTCCTGGCGAATGATTTGACAGTGGGCCAAAACAGGAGGAATGCACAAGATAGCCTATCAGAGACTGTACAGGCACGATTCTGACGGCGGCTTCCACAGCGATAGGGTTACTGCCTTGTTTGGCGAGACCTCGGACGGGGGATGTGCAGGCGATCCCATCTGGAAGCACATGGGGGGTTGGAAATGGGGGAATCCTGCAACTTGGCAACTTTCATCTAATTGGTCCTAATCGTACTAGGAACTACCTTGAATTTCAAGGTGTACGATACCTTAATATCGCATTATTTCCACGAGTATTCGTGTGTACGGAGTCTGTGATAGTTGAGTTGTAAAGGATAGTACTTTCTTTCGATAGTTCACTTCCAGTGGGGGAAACTACGATCGGACGTAAATTGAGACCGCTAGGTAGGAACATATATGTGTCCTAGGTCTTAAACAAAAGGTGTGGTTGCTATGGTTACAATGGCACCGCGCTGACTTAGAAGGGTTTGCGTTTACCTCATGACAGGAGTAACACGGAAATATGGTATCGAATGGCAAGGTGCTCGTCGCTGCGGTCCCCTACGGCTGAGTGTCAAGAGTGATCACCAAGACGTGTAGAGCACTATTACCCTATTGCATATACTGTTGCACATGGAGTTATTGGTCTTATGGAAATTGGCGCCGTTCACCGCAATGTGATGTAATCGCGCGCTGTACTCGCGTGTGTTTAGCATTCCCATTGACACGCTTGGATCCGACACATTCTGGCACGCGTTCATATGTATGTATGTAGGATTCTGTTACAAGGATCCGGGTTGAATGGAAGAACGTTGTCATCCTTCTGATTCAAATTATTTAGTATGTGTTGAATCTGTTTGACAATATTATTAGCTGTCGCCAATATACAATGTTAAGCCATGATGTTTTCAATGTTGTCATCCTTCCGATTCAAAATGGGCATTAGCATTATTATATTTGTGTTTGAGGACAATGGTACCCATTCTATCACAATAGTATATATTGACTGTCGCCATAATTTTATACACACAATTAAGCCATGATGGTTTTAATTGGATATTTGGAGATAGAAACATTAAATACGGTATCGGCCAGGGTATCGTTTCTCGAAGCTCATAATATGATAGTATCTACTACGACACCATACGGACTCTCGTAGGCATCTCTAATACATGGGTGTCGTGCACTTAAGAGAGCGCTATATATCGTCTCATGGTAGATATGAGAGTTTCGAGAAACGATACCCAGGGCATATACTAATGCCGTCATTATATAATAGCAATGGTGTTCATAGTGAATAATCAGTACGTTTGTATTATCAGTGTAAATGATGAACCTAAGTCCAACGTTGCTGAGTATTTTGCAATTCGGAATGTAATATTGAAAACACTATGGTAAATGTACCCAAGTTATGGTAGGTTTGCACCGATGTAAGTTATTCCAGATGGGTTGTCATGGCAACATAATCCTGGAGACAAACGGCTAGACCATCAACTTACTAAGCTGTACATGAAGGCATGGAAGTGGTGCGTATCAGGACTGTTGATGGACATATTTTACGGCGATTTAGGCATTTATGTAAAATGAAATCTGGAACGTTTCGTAATACAGTGTACATGTACTTGTGATGCTTGGATCAGGATTTTTTGTACTGCATCGATTTAACCCTCTCCCTGCTGGATTAGGCACAGACAGCTCATTTATTTATATATTATTAGTATATATACAATTAGTATATGGGAGGGGGGATCTCCAGTTGCATCCAGCATGGAGAGAGTTTATTGTTAATATATTATTCGTGTGATAACATTGGAACATATAGCACTACTTATGATGTTTGATACAGATCTTATATATCAGTATTTCATAAACTGAAAAAAATAATATAAAACACGCTGCTAGAGACTAGAAGTTAGGCAGAATAAGGCAAAGTAGCTAATCTAAAGAACAATAACATAGAACCGAAAGCTTTTCTTACGAGGTCTTATATAATAAGATATACTATAAGTGAAATAATCTTGAGGCGGCTCGAAATCCCAATTTAAAGAAAGATGACTGATCACGATGGATGACTAATTTGAAGAGGAAATGGGAAATGCTGCATGTAGCTGTAAGTGTTGCATCAGTAAACGAAAATACTCCACACAGGTGATACCATGACAGCAACATTCAATATGGCCACTAAAAGATGAACGTACTTATTTTTATGGGTGTTAAAGTAGTTAGAAAGACGTAATGGAAAACAAAAACAGTTGTGAATACCAATGGATATATATATATAACCTATAACAACGGTTGAAATGTTCTGAATATATGCCAGTGAAACAACGAAGGAATTTGGTTAAACCAACGTGAAACGGGTATACAGAAAACCAACTATTCTCAACATGGCTTTTGGAATTTTTAAACATGGTTTTTCATCTGGCATGTGTTCACGTTTTAAAGAATGCTTCTTATAGAAAAACACTAGCCTCCATTAGGAAAACTTAAACATTCATGCACGTAGTCTGCTCATCCAAGGAACCTTTTCACTAAGTTGTCGTGTCAAATATTACCTTTGCATGAATTTGGTTTGCATACACAGAACATTATAAATCGCATATAAAATCACATAGACGGGAAACACACTTAAGACAAGACAACAGCATAAGACAAGTATTCATTTAATAAAATAAGTAGCAAAATATAGTACTTTAGTAAATAGGAACATATTTAGTTAATGGTAATCGTTTCTCTCTCTCTCTCTGATAGACAGGCAGAGCTAGTATACGAATAGGCTTAGCAACTCCAGAAAGGAGATTCCCCGATGGATTAATGGGCACAATAATAGCTGTCTTGCCGGCGTATTCTGTCGTATAATGTGGACAAATCTCTTTGGTCTTGTACGTCTATTTACTTGGCGCAATGGGCGATATTTTAACTGTTCTGCTTAAAGTAGACCTACATATCCAGCTTCTGTTCGTGCACAGCCAACTATCAGGTTCCGGTGGAGATGCACCAAAGTACAGGAGCATCACCAATAATAGCAATTACCATTTGCATCAAGAGGACTTAATTTATAGTATATGTGGATGCGACATTCACATCAGTACATGGTCCTCTGTTACAGTACAGTAAGCGTCGACGTATCGTCAAACCGGAAGATGATGTCCTGAATAATTGACTTGACAGACATCTGCATGTATTGGCACCGTGACTGCTTCCATCAACAAGAATGACTTTGTGTAGGTCATCTATATTCTGAACAATTTCCACTGTGTCACAATATGTCAACGTATGCATAGCAGCAACAACATGTGATGGAAATCTCGAAACCATTATGCATAATACACACTTCCGGTTGCTGAGGAACCAAGTCAATGACACTGTTGATTACGTAAACTGTATTAACATGAAATAAGAATGCATGTTTAAATAAAACTTATTATAATGTACTAAATATTACGTACACATCTGCAATACCGAGATCCCAGGTATCCCAATGTCACGTTTCTTCCTCCGCCTCTTCTTCTTCTTCTTCTTCTTCTTTCTTACTTGCTTTCCTTCTTCTGCATCAGCATCATTTGATTATTTAGCCAATTATACATGTTATAGGTTAACATAACAGCAAACAAAATGTTAGGGGTCCTGTTATATTTCCTGTCCAAGACACCTAAAACGTGGATTCTCAAAAATACATCAGGATACTTGTTAGGATCTTGGAACAGGACAATTACCATGTTTAGCTGTGCATATTCAATGACTAAAATTATGTAAGTCATATAATGAAGCTATAGGTGACAAGTGTTGATACGGAAACACCATAGTGACGTAGCTATTGTAAATGTACATACAGAAGTACATGCATACTGTTCCTATCCTTAACAAACACCTACGGTGCTCTTTATTAAACCCAGGTGAAACCTTGCAAATTACGGGGGGGGGGGGGGGGGGGGGGAATATGAGGAAGAATCGGGGCATCATCTGGCTCGCGAGTATTGCTGTCTCACCTAGTATTACTTTCAACGTTTGTCTTGGCTGCACAAGCAACGTAGACCTATTTCTGTCTGTAGTACATCCTCGGTGTTGGGCTGATACTGTACCGCTATACGAAACAGGATATACGGTAGTAGACAGATAACTTACTGCTTCACAAACCCACGTACGTTTACGTTCTAAACATTGCTGAAGGTTACGAGAAGGACAATTTGCAAGTGTCTTCATTTTCACTGAGATAGAAAGTATTATTAACAGTTACATTTATATCAAAAATGATTTTTCACTTAGATATGCCTAGCCGTCACGAGTACATTGACGACTTTCGTTCAGCAACGCCATCTTTGTGAAACGTGGCAGAGACTCCCACTCAAAGAAGGTTTTCCTGTACTGAAGTTACAGTTCGTATTTATATATATATGTTCCTGTGAGAAAACCTGGAACGAAAGCAAGTCATCTGTTTATGCAATTCAGATCTCCAGACCATGTTACCAGCAGTTTTAGCGGCATAGGGCGCTTTATCCTATTACCAGGTAGATCCGTGACAGAGGTAAAGGTAACGCCCACACACTATGATTCGTTGTAAATGTCACGGTGGATAAAGTTAAGAAAGAGATGATTTTTCAGGTGCTGCTGCCATTCGTCTTGTGTCGTGAAGCCAGGATAGACTAATACCTACCAAGGTCATAGATGGAAGAGGTCGTGAGATATGAGTAATATATGACTGAACCCGTTACCATTCTCGTGTCAATGTTTAGGACGCATTACATTCGTGTGGAGAGCTGTTAAAATGGGTTGTATCTTCAAGTGATTAATATATTGTTCGCTTAAACGTATAATATCACATATATTTATGGTTGTTTCTGTCTAGTTCTTAGCTACAACTGCAAAATACATTCATTTGACATACATATGAGGCTCGCAATGTTTCTTCACTTGTACTTCGACAGATCTCAGAAGCCAAGGCCTATATATGTTATACGACAACCATTCTGTCGATAGACCACAGGAACTAGTCCCTGTCATCACAACAAGGACTATATATCAGAATACTTACTCTGTTATATAGTCAATTGTTGTATTATAGGTCCCTCATTACCCATGGAAAGGTTTAGTTAATAATGTGTTCACAATCCTCAGATCTAGAAATAAACGTATGTTCCGAAAACTTTACGGTTACGGTGCATTCTGAAATATTTCAATATTGTTGAATATGTTTCGGTCTATACTCGTCTGTGCAGTAGATAACAGACTCGGGAGATATAGAGATATATGTTAAGTTAAGCCAAACAGAACATCGTTCATCTTTATGGATGGCAAAGCTTCTCACTGTAACTTCAGTAACATATATTTAGAGAATGATTTTTTTCGAGCTTCTTTAGTTCATAAACAGTTTTATGTTTCCCGTTGCAGAGCTATGGTCGAGATAGATAAATAAAAATAACATGCTTATTATTATATACATGCGTAGGCTATTCTATTATTATTACTCTATAACTGGTACTCATACGGATTTATCCAAATCACATGTATTGATGAAAATATTAAAAACCAAAAATAATAAAGGACAACTGCAAGCATACTAAAATAATAATATACACAAATAATAAAGGACAACTGCAAGCATACTAAAATAATAATATACACAAATAATAAAGGACAACTGCAAGCATACTAAAATAATAATATAGAAAAATAATATAGGACAACTGCAAGCATACATAACATTTACATAATTTGGCCGCTTGTAGTGGAACGTATACATTCATCTTATCTATTCCAAAGCAGGGTTATAGAATACAATTTGGTAAAAATACATGCCACAGAAACGTGCATATAGCAAATCCTACCACACCAAGTCCATAGGCATATATCTTTCCCTACACATGAACCACAGCTTCTGTACTAATATACACAGAGTTCAACATTCTGCTATACTGGTATGGTGCTCATCCCTACAAATCTATGTAACGCGATACCGCTATAACACGATTTTACGTAACTATTCCAAGTATCAAATTTACGCTCGCTACATAATTGCTTAGTGTATTAATAAAGTGAACACCGTTTGCTCACAGTTTGTGAATGAACCTTGGAGTTGCAGTTCGCGTTATAACGAGGCAGATGTAATATTTACACACCTGTTAATCATTATGTAGTATAGTGTACATCTTGGAGCTAGTGTATCTGTGAATGTTATATACTTACTTGAGTGCTACTTCGTCGACAGTGAGGCTCTATGATACTCACATCTCTGAACATCCGAAAAATGTCCAAAAGTTGCTGTCGTTTTTCCCCCCGTTAACTCGTTGTGCTTATATTAGACAATATATAAGTGTTACATGTATAGAATATTACTAAAACAGAATAAAGAATACTAGAACTTCCATACGTTATTTTTCCATCTTCGCACCCCAGTGGTACTTAAAAATCCGTTCTGAACTCACTTCTGGCTACCACATGAAGTGAGTCTTGAACGGGATTAATAACTATAATAATTAAGTATCCCTTGCCTTGGTGCGAGGATGAAGTCTTTCTAGAAAATATTATACCAAGAACATTAGGTCTATTTTGGATTCCTACTCTGTGCAATTCATATCCATGCATTAATTCCAGTCACGTGCTTGCTCGTATCGCTAAAAGACAATGGCATTGATAGTACTTTTAATTGTGAATAGATCTGTATAAATCGTCATCAAATATTGTCCATGAGTGTAAAATTCATCTGTGTCGCGTCCAATTTTTTATTATTTATTTGTTTCAAATTATATCATACGAGCAGTCACGAGAACGATAGATTACGTGTTCAAGCCACCTTCGACATGAGTACAGATCGCCCTGAAAGTAGTTCCGGTGGGGGTCAAGCACGGCCGAATGTAGGTACACTGTCATTGACCGCGGATAAGTACCAGCAGAGGAAAGTGTAATGGCTTGCCCAGTACACGCTTTATATACAGGCGGCAACATATACCGCCATATATATATTTGAGATACACACAACCTACATATACTAGTAGTTATTGCAGTGGCAAAGTCAAGAGTAGCATATACATATTAAACCATCTTCAAATACATACACAACCGTTCTAACTTATGGCATAAGTTGACAGATAATGTTTTTCTTTATGTTGCATTCCTATACACATACTTAGGTGACACTTGTGTGACCATATTCTAATGACTGTAATGACAAGTACTCGACTTGTAGAACAATATTTACACAAGTGTGTACATAGATAGTGTTATAAGCATTTATGACACTTTCAGATGAACGCCTGTGGTGTATGATACTGGAATAAGATATACTTACATGTAAGGGCTCGCAGAAATCTATACTTGTCAAGGGTCCATGAGCTTTGTTTTTAAGTATATCCATTTCAGAATAAATATGAACGAAAGATTAAATATTGTTTTATCCGCATGTTTCCCTAGTATACAAAGAAATAAGTTGATATCTAATGTAACCTATATCATTATGATTCCGCATTGATTCTTCGTGTATGTACGGTTATAATTATTTTAATACAGGAACCATACGATGATGTTGTCATTAGATGTATTTCTTTGTCAAGACGTCCCATTGAAATTTGTGTTGATTATTATGTTTTTAAAAATACAGTATGTTTTAAAAAAGCTACACATTTGCAACTAAGCGTCATTGGCAAAGACTATGATTATAGTAACATGTTTGGCAACACCAGTGTTCTTTGGCAGACAGTATTTATTGGACTAACTTATTTGTATTATTATTATTACTTAACCTTTCACGGATGTTGAGTAGCCATTAAGCTCTAAGTTTCCAGAATGACCCTATACCGGTGTGTATATCCGTTACTCTCGATCTTGGTATGGTGTTACTCTGCCCCGTGGCCAAGCAGAAAACTCACAGCGAATGCATTACCTCTGGCAGATGGACAAGGCGTTATCTCAAACTCATGCAGACTTGTAGGTATGTAGGTATTTGGTAATACTATAGGAAGTTGTCGGGGGCGAGAGGTCAGAGGTTACTCCACACAGTGGTGAGAGATAATACATACTAACTGTCAATTAAAGTTACTTGATTAAAACTTGTAACTTTAGTTTTATAATATTTAACACAGTTCGTTTACCTTTTCATAATTATGTTTCTCATGTTGGACCAAAAACGATAACATATATTTGGATCCATGTGAATATCCGAATATATACCAGTATACAATTTGATTGGTTTGAATGTATACTGGTTTAAAAAAAATATTCATTCATTTATACATTCCCAAAATATCATACATGTATACAATGGAGTTCTAAATAATTATATGATGACATGTGCATGGTAATTATGTAGGTCTACGTGTCCAAAAGAAAGTATTATCTTAAACATTGTCTTATTGATATCCAAATGCAAACAGTAAAGTGAAAGAACGTTTTTAGTACTCTACAATCGCATCCACTTGAGTTCAGTTTCTAAAATCAACCGGTATGGCCGTATGTCACGGAGAGAGAAAAATACATAACACGGATTTGAAGCGAAGAACATGTATTTACATGACAAGCATTATCAACCTTAAGTACATTATAAACACAGACTATGAAAGGAATTGCTATCCTGGTACCACCGATCCGTATTACTAGACAAATTAACCCAGTGGTTCTAAAGAAGCGTTATCGTGTGCACGAAGGTATTCTTTGCAACCTTGCTGATGGAGTAAATTGCTAGCGCCATCCCATTCGGTTTCCAAGGTAACGGCAATACCGAACTGGCACCATAGAATTCCCTAGTATATCCTATAGCACAACTTTCGCTTTCTTGTTAACCTGTCGGCTCGTCTGTAGACGTTTAATGCTAGCTAGGTGTATCTATAAATACGACCTTGAAGCAACAGTTTCGCTGATCTATATGAAAGTTTAAAAATCCAAATGGAATTCATGACAATTAAGTAGATCTGTTTTATGAAAGTTGTTGCTTTACTGATATCCATACGAAAAGTCTTGATGTTGTGTAATGTTTTATATTCTGATATAATCTAAAAACTTTATCATAAGTGGAAAATAAATAGATAAATTCTGATAAGGTTCACATATATACGTCAGCGTTCAACGTAGCTTCAGCGATTTGGTATTGCAGTAATTTCAACAGATATATGTGATGAAACTATCGTTATATAACATGCTTATTTGCATGCACTTTACTGGCAAACTAAGTAGGACACCCATGGGCTAACTGAAGCCTTAATTGCATATTGACATAAAGAAACGCATATTATTGGCTTTCATCTAAAAATTAGATATGTGTGTTTTATTATTCCATAATCATGACCACCGATAAATATAAAATATAAAATCTTATAAATTATGCATAAAATATCCTTCGTCTGGTATCTAACATAAACATAACCAGGATGAATCACAAGGACAAGGAAATATAAAAACGTATCTTAGCGTATATACAAAACATAGATTGTTTTCGGAAGAAAAACGAAGCTATCTCAACATGACATAGAAGCGTAGCTTTTTGTTTAAAAGTACAACAAGAATAATGAAAGCGAGAGTTGTTTAGAAAATGATTCAAACCTGATAAAAACTTCATCGTAAGGCAACGCATAGCTGGTATCTTCTTTTACTATACATAACGACTCGTGACGATGTTGAAGCTATACAAGCAGGTTCTATGTCATGACATGTGTACAACGGGCACCCTGTTCTTGCTCAGTAACACATCGGGAGAAGCAAGGAGAGAATACTTGAGAAGTAAAATGCATGTTGAATGAATTACGTCATGTTTTAAAACTGCATGTTATCATGTTCTCATCATCGAGGAAGTCGCGACAACGGCGATAAAGTTAACTCGTGCCGTTCTATTAGAGTATATAAGTAGTATATGCTGCTGAAAGCTCCCACGGTCTTGCAAGTGTCGAGTTAATTTTTATAAGACTATATGACACAATTATTATTATATATACACACACACGCACGCACGCACGCACGTACAAATCTATATTTTGAGATGCACCTCCACCATGTTCAAAATGGCATAACTCAGAGACTAATCATAATATGAACCCGATATTAATCTTAACCGATAGGTGACACACTGTCGAATATAAGTATGAACTGTTCTGAAACCTGTTATGACATATCTTGTTGTGATAGAATAAAATGTGACCAGATTTATATTAAATATGGGAACGTTCCGCTATTTATCTTGTCTTTGATGTATCACTGTTCAAATAGGAGGATCTGCGAAAAAACAGAGTTATGTCCATTTTGCATCAAAGATAAAGAGTGGCATAACTCAGAGACTAATCATAATATGAACCCGATGTACACACACACACACACACACACACACACACACACACACACACACACACACATAACACACACACACACACACACTTTCCTGATTTATACTCAATTTGTCAGTCGTCACTGCACGGTTTATTTTTCATCCAAGGAATTGAATAATTAAATATGTTTTTGTATCTAACGTACACTACCCTCTAATTTCGGGAAGGTTATTGCCATAAGGTTATATATATACGGTAATTTATATATTCACAATTATACATTCACAATGTACATACCCAAAACCTCAGCGTTGGCAATATATAACGAGGCAACATCATGAATAAATATAAGTACAGCTTTAATTACTAACTACGAAATAAACACGGCCTTTGCATTATCAAGCGATTATTTCTGTAGTGTTGACATTTGAAAATCAAATAGGAATTGAAAAAGTTAATTAAACCGTCAAATTGCGTTTCCTAGGTATTCCACCTATCCCTCCACTCAAGTAGGAAATTCCACCAGGTTAATGATTACTAGTAGATAATTTGAACCATGTTAACGAAAGCAGCCAATACGAATAACAACTCTTCGTCTATATTTAGCCATGCCTGTTTACTGCAATCCTTTCCTCTTGTCAAGAGAAGAACTCATTTTTCTTGCAGGAATTTTCAAGATGTCCAATGACGTCATGAATCCGGTGCTTCTCCAATAATGGTAAATGGTGTAGTCTCATCACGAGTCTATAGTCTTTACGGTTGTTAGACGCAGTTGCACGCGTAAACCGTTTACGCTATGTGAGGTTAATGCTCATGATGCTTGAAGCCAGAAGGGTAGGTTGGACCCCATGACATTAGCCAGAGATGACTGGCTTTGATAGTCTACACAGAGGATAACAATATTCAATTTCACGTCTAGGAGGACGCAAGAAATTGCGGTTCACAGGTTACAGGTTATTATCCTACAAACCCACTCCCCACCCGCCAACTCCCTAAATCAGTCTGGCGCACCTATGCCTGTGGCTGTGCTTCGCCAAATGGTTGTACTGTAATAGATTAAATTCTTCTGCTTGTGTGGCCGAAGTCCAGTTATGAAAATACGGACTGATGACATCGTTGTGGATTATTATATTTATTGGGTGAAGCTAAGACACGCGGCTGTGTTACATGCACGCATCCCGGGGACATGCACGCGGTTCCGGATTGCCGCGT
>JAUTBR010193413.1:0-14662 GCA_032361205.1 Pseudorimula midatlantica | reverse complement strand
TGTAAGCCATAGAAATAATTCAACACAACCACCTTACACAGAATATAACAGGACCACCTTACACATAAAGAACACGACCATCTTACACAATACAACACGACTACCTTACGCATAAAAAATACGACCACCTTACACATACTTCAACACAACCACCTTACACAGAATATAACCACGACCACCTTACACGTAAAGAATACGACCGCCTTACACAGAATACAACACGACCATATACCGAATACAACATTGTGTCTGTACACGGAATACAACTCGACCACCTTACACAGAATATATCAACACCAAGCACGTGTAACACATTTCTCACCAGACGGATCGGTGACAGATTCCCAGTTGATAATGTCGACAGAATTAGAACCGATAATCCAGACGATATGGTGTAACATTTTTACAACGCAAACATCTGTCGCACTGTCGGAGCAGACCTACAATGCAAACAACTCCATATGGGACAAGCACCTTGTATCACGTGTGGTGCTGTAAGTGAGTGGTTAGATGGAGGAAACTTGAAAAGTATTGTAGCTTTATAAGAAAGTGACCAAAAGACCATCTGTTCAACGAATTTCTGGCAATACGTCTTGACGTCATACGAGTATTGATTTCCTTCTCAAATTATGTTTAATAATACCATAACATGATGTCGTATATGTGTCATTGTATTGTGGTTCATAGTAAGGTTTTATGATAAATTACACTTATTAATATTATTTCCAATTAATATATTAATTGAAAGAACATTAATAATTGTAATTTATCATAAATTTCCAATTAATATATTAATTGAAAGGTAATATAATAGAAGGCTAGTTGATTCACTAAACAGAGCATCTATATTTCAAAGATAGGAACAGTATACTTAATTGGTTGCTAATGCAACACATAATACGTCAAATACCACATTGTATTATATGCAATCGTATCCACAATTGCACTTGCACACCACACGCACCAGACACAACACAAACACACGGCGCGCGCACACACACACACACACGGCGCGCACGCACGCACACACACACACACATACACAGAGCATGCACACACATACACAGACATGCCCCCCCCCCCTCCCAAAAAAAATACAATATACAACGGTATGGAAATGATGACTACACGGACACTCACAAGAGTTCTCAGTAAACGGAAGCGCATTGTTTCGAAGAACAACATCCGATGGCCGGACAGGACTGCTATCCTGCACTTCACCACGTGGACATTGGTCAGAAGACGCAGTCGTCAAGCAGAGCGTCCACGTGTTGACCACACGGATCACCTATCTCCAGCAGAAACCCGCTGCTGACCTGTCCAGAGATGCTGACCACACATGGCTGTAATTGACATTTGTAAATTCATCTCGACCGAGTTGTAAGCCACGTGCAGACTGTTGTTGTCAGGTCAAAGGATGGATGCAAGGCTTGGAGGAAATGTAGAACATTGAATTGGAAAGTTTTGCAGATCGTCTTACCAAGGTATATAATCACATGAACTATTTATAAAAACGACCTCCAGGTTAATGTTCATACATACATTGATAAAAAAATCAGGCATATTTTGAATCCCTTGAACTTATTAGGATGTGTGTTCTTAGGTATGTGTAATATGAAAGTCTAACAGGATGTATTACCGGATGTCTGGAAAATGAAGAGCTGACATAACAGTATTTGTACGACTGATTGAGAGATTATTTTTAGATATTCATATTATGCTATGCCACAGTGTGATATTAGGAACATGAGACACATACGCGAGACATGCCTATAGATATTTTAAAGGAGTATGGTTATGCCGTACTTTTGTAATGCATAAAGCATGTTAATTCTTTTCGAAAAATCCATGATCGAGATACTTAGACGGAACTCGAACTCACGCAATCGCCGTCGTACATGCAGTGACGCGAAGGTGGAGAGTTAATTCAATGCCTCTCAACAAATGGCGATTACATGAGCGTGACCTTTGGATCAATCTTGTTAGCCAACGCTACATTGTGAAGGCCAAAACAGGTAGCCATGACACTATGGAAACACTACGGTGAAGGCTTTGATAATGACTTGATGTGCAGAGCCGTGAATTCTATTGTCACTTTGATGCCACATCGTTCTATCAATCTTTCACCCCAACCTCTACACATGTCACACTACATCCTATAGAACCCGGTATCACTACCTGGGTATCCTTTCTACTAGATCATAAGGACTTTCGTAGCCATCTTAAATTTATGACATGGGGATCGTGCACTTACGAGAGCGTTATGGTCTCTGTTGTGGATGTGAGAGCTTAGAGAACCGATACCCACGACATCCCTTCACTCTCTACACCCATCTGCCAAACCTACCATTCCATCTATAGCTCTATATTACATCCTCATCTACACCATTTCAACGTATCAGACGCCGTGAATTACATTGTCACTTTGATTGCCAAAGCTTTCTACCAATCAATCTCTACACCATACATTCCTTCCTACGACCTCGCATCACTCTCTACGGCCATCTGCCAGACCTACACTTCCCTCTATATCCCTACATTCCAGCATCATCTACGCAATTTCAATGCATCAAACTATTCAATTCCATTGTCACTTTCATGCCAAGGCTTGCCGCAATTCATTAACACCACCCTCTACACTTGACCCTACCATCTCTACCCACCACCACACCAATCCCTACATACCCCTACTCCGAGGTAAACTCTCATCCCATTGTCTACAGTCCTTTACTAAACACATCCCACCTTCTACACCCCATGCGGTACCCTCTCTGCACCCTTTCAATGCATTCTTACTGGCGTATCATTTCCGACGAGTTTCTATCTGCGAGTTAGCTCTGATGAGCATCCCGAGCATGCACGGTCCATCATCCGTTGGACCCGAGACATCAACTCAAGTGGTGGCTGATGACAGTCCGCCAACCGCCAATACTAAACCTACTTGTCCTCATCGCTTCCCTAACACAGATCTGTCGGATAAACCCCGTCCTGTAATGACTTGTTTTCTCTCAAGATGAGCTTACTTCACGTTGGAACGAGTCAGTTCAACCATTAAGCTGCTGTAAGTCGTCAAGTGCCAGTTACTTAAACTGCTATTGCTTGGCAATGGTGACCTTAGACAGCTGTCTTCCAATTATGTTGGACTGCATATTTTACGGAAGCTGTTGATGAAGTTGACACCACAGGGATATTGGCCACGGAGATGCTCCATGGGCACTCTTGTACCAAACAACGTAACTTTAAGACAACGTAATCTCTTCTATATGCAATTGCTAAGTATTGAGTTACCGTAAGGAGAAAACTATCTCCTTATTAAAAATGTCTATGAGATACTTACGATAGCACAATTTCGCGGGACTATTCCAGTGTGTTTTAGAAGTAAGTATCGAAATATAAAGTGAGGAGTTAATGCCACCATTGAGTTACGCAGTTTCGTATAGAAGTGCCTAGGAACTACGTTCTTCTCATGTTAACAATAACGTGTGTTAAATTGGATCTCAATAGACTTGTCGAGATATGGTTAGCAACACGCTTGAAATCACGATCGAAACTTTCCATTACAAAACAAGACAAATTGAGTAAAGTCAGACAATTCCATTTGCACAACATTCCGACTA
Source organism: Pseudorimula midatlantica (assembly GCA_032361205.1). Taxonomy (NCBI): domain Eukaryota; kingdom Metazoa; phylum Mollusca; class Gastropoda; order Lepetellida; family Lepetodrilidae; genus Pseudorimula; species Pseudorimula midatlantica. The sequence goes on along the minus strand of JAUTBR010193413.1, from coordinate 11,045 downwards.
AGTGTAGTTTTCTGGGAAATATCACAGGCATAATACCACAGGTGTTTATGCTTGTTTTGGACTAGTTCTTCCATTATATAGGTCAATCATCCGTGATATTATGCCTTTAATACAATCAATTACCGCCCGACTGTTGTTTCCACGGTGATTAACAAGTCACGTGCTGACGACACATCGCGAAGGTAAAATTGGCGCCATTGCTTCCATGCGGTAACAGTAAATTAACATGTCAAATACCTGCAAGTCAGGAAGTCAGGAAATCAATGCGCGGCGTTCTTTGTTACCTGTACGTGAGTAATCAAACCTGGATTAATAAGATTTTACACCCGGGTAGCACTGGGCGTCTAAACAAACACGTTGTGTAACAGTCGACGACTGAACATCATTTAATAGCGTTTATTTCCTTTTCGACTTCTGGTCTGCGTTTCAGGAACTAAGTTGAGATATGCGTCACAAAACACACACACACACACACACACACACACACACACACGTACACACACATGCACATACATACACATTCACTTACACACATACAAAAACACATACCGGTACATCGATTCATACATACACACATCGATACACATACATACACACTTAGACTCAGACATGCAGAAACACATGCATCGATAGATATACACACACACACATTGATACACATACATACAAACACATCAACTCAGATATACAGAAACACATACATCGATACATACATACACACATATCGACTCGGATATACTCTCTCTCTCACTCTCTCTCTCTCACATACACATACACACACACACACACATACACACACACACACATATTGTTATATACACAAACACACAGACACCTACACACACACACACACGAGCACACACACACGCACACACACACGCAAACACACACGGGCACACACACACACACAAACACACACACACAAACACACACAAACAAACCCACCAATCGACCTGGCAGCAAAGTTGATAATATCGAACATACTGACAGAAATGTAAACTAGCGCATTTGTTGATATACAGCATGAGCAATGGACCTGCATTCAATATGTCTTCCATATCAATTCCGATACGCCCCAAACGATGTATATTTTATTGTATACTGTTGTTTGCTGCCATTTGTCCTGGCGTGTTCATAGACATGATCATCGGTTTAATCTGATACAGACATCTAAATGACTAGTTAATAATTCATAACTGCCACAGTCAGAGACAACGAGAGACTAGCGACTGATGTCCATGCTGTGTGTTTTGACTAATAGAAATGTACTTCCGCCAGTCATTTGCTTCAGTTACCAGATCTATTTGACGACGCAAATTGAATGTAAACAGATAGTACAGATCGTCGATCAATATGTTCTGAACAATGTACTTTGGTCAATTTGTAATAACTATGTTAGCTGGTTCCCGGTATAAAATGATTTGTGAACGATAGTTATTGAAGAAATTATAAACGTCCACTGGAGATTACTAAACGAGAGGTTCATGCCGATCACCCTGAGATTCGAACCCGAGTTGCTGGATTGTGAGTTCAACGCTCTACCGACTGAGCTAAAGGGGTAACCCCGCTGGTCATGACCAGTAGGAGCATCTTATATCAAACCCGGCTACATTACAACATGTAAATATATATTGCAGTTGTAGGTTATAACAGATACAATTGTCCAATAAAGTGGCCATATAATGTACATCATTACATGGTTTCTATCATTGGATGAAATATATCGTGAATAATCTACAATGAAAACAGTTCCGTGTATGTTAAGGACTATTTTAATAGAAACGTAAAGACCACGTACTACACAAAATACGATCACAAAATATAAATGTTACCACAAAATATAAATGTTACAATCATTAACAAAATAAATCCCATGAGCATATCAAACAGAACGCGTATGCCCATATAATTTACAAATTACATGATCATTAATATAATAATAACGGCCATTTAAACTAGAAAGCGTATGACCACTTAAAATAAAATGCACATGACAACTTTAAATATAAATGACAGGACGATATAAAATATAAAGTACATGCCCATTTACATTTTAAAATATAAATTACAGGACGATATGAAATAGAAATTACATGCCCACTTAAAATAAAAATAAAATAAAAATAAAAATAAATATCATACTGCTAATGCTAGGTTATTTCACAACATCCTGATCAATTTCCGGTTTACATCCACCTGCCATTTCCAATACTCTTCCCCTCATTCCCCACCATAGAGCGTAACCTCTTCCCCTCTCTCTCTGCGGGTCAACCTTGTGCTGACTTCCTGGACATTAGGAAGACGTTAACCATATCAATCTGGGCCCAGAAGTTCACTCAATGTCACTCATATGTTAAAAAACGTGTGCATGTTATGCAACATCAGTTATACGGCACAGAGAATGAATATCGATAATCAAACTCATATTTGAAGATATCATCAAATAAATATATGCACAATTTGACAAATTTCATTAAAAATATGTTACACAGAAATTTGTTAAGAATTTATATTTGTAATTTGTATTTAATGTATGTAGCTTTCGAAGTTGAAACACTTCGACATGATATGAAGCATTGGCTTTGAGAACGAGAGACGAGAGAGAGAAAGGTAAGCGCTTTGGAATACTGATCGAAATTAAATAACTGCAGGTATTCCCAACAACAGGAACGCTTATTTTTAACTTCGTGTTAACACCAGTATGGAAATAGTAACACTAACACACACCACAGCTTACATGCACGATGCCGTATCTACCACGTACATATCATATACTGCCTGGAAGACGATGAACACATATGCACACATATGAACACATATGAACACATTGAACAGCTGCTAAGTCTTTTATTGCAATAAGTTGCCAAGTTCTCTTCAGCCAATCTCAAGTAACATCAATTACAAGATACAATCCCAATCCAATGTTTGGTCATTTTATTTTCAGGGATCTTCAGATATGCAATGGCATGTACGACATTCAATTTACCATGTTTTCAACTTGTAATTTTCATTTGGTCATTACATGCTTAAAAAAGACAACGCTTTTAATTAAAACATACCGCATAGCGATACATCATGTCTTTTTTAGTATAACGAAACTTGTCATTTCAATTGGTGGTGAGAAAAGTAATGTAACTGGAAAACGTATAACGAGGAATATACGAGAGCAATTTAAGATATGGAATGACCTCATAGCTTTAATTCTCTAAACGTAACGTGTTATGGCCCTTATCGGGGCTTTCTATTACCTTTAAGGGCTGGAATATCACTTGGATACCATTATGTGCCAGCTGCAGATCTAGAAACGACAAGACATGTTTCCCCAAAACATTTGCCAACAAGATTAGCATCAGACGATGACGATCATGGTCGCGACCGCGTTTACTTTGTGGAACAAGGAATGAGATGATATACACGACAACGACAGAAGCACCAATATTCCTCAAATAACACAGTACCGAGGTAAACACACGCATGTTACCGCGGCACTATGTTAACTGCACTAAGCATTAACGAGTAGTCTCCTCTCCATACTCCTATAAAGCACGACCAAAACATTCCGAGCAGTTCCGACTGACGTGTACATACGGATACCAGTCCCCGCATCTAGACCAGAGAACCGTGTTACGTTCTCCCAGCATTCCTTGCGAATGTACGTTCATCGGGGCTTCTTGAGTAGAAATAGACATGTCCATGCACCTTACCACTAACCGTCTTTCTACATGTTTGAACTAAAGGTATTACGTACTCGTTGCATGTAATATACAGTGCTGATATAACCATGCAAGAACATACCTACAATATGTATTATGAAACATATGTTAACCAAACACAGTAACCTATGTATAGTAGGTACCTTCCACGTGTATTTGAAATAACCCAACCATTTCCAACCACTACGTATATTTTCAAGTTAAATGACTTGACTAGAACTAAATACAGCCTCTGGGTTATACTCTGGGTTATACTCTGGGTGGTTACTAGAACAGAACACAGTCTGTAATCTGAAGAACCGACTATAACAGAACATTTGACTTCATGAATGAATGAATAACTAGTCTACAATCTCACTTACTGTCAGAACTATTGTAGCTATACTATACTTAGTGTAAGGTCAACGCTTTCTATTGTGGCGGGAACCCAGTTACAACTAGTGTAACGCTAGAACTGTTCTGAGCAACGAGAACGGCTTACAGTCCATAATCTGACTGTCTAACTAGAACAAAGCATAGTCTATAATTTAATTGACCTACTGACAAAAATAACTGGAACAGAACACAGTATAATCTGACTGAACGACTAGAACAGAATACAGTCCATAACTGACTGACTGACTAGAACAGAACATAGTCTGTAATCTGACTAGAAGAGAACACAGTCTATAATCTGACTGACTGACTAGAATAGAACACAGTCTATAATCTGACTGACTGAGTAGAACAGAACCCAGTCTATAACTGACTGACTGACTAGAACAGAACACAGTCTATAACTGACTGACTGACTAGAACAGAACATTAGTCTGTAATCTGACTAGAAGAGAACACAGTCTATAATCTGACTGACTGGCTAGAAGAGAACACAGTCTATAATCTGACTGACTGAGTAGAACAGAATGCAGTTAATAATCTGATTGAATGACTATAGATTATATTCTGTAATCAAACAGATCATCATACTGTCACACTGGAAGAGCATTAACACGCAGTTTTCCTATAACATCACATATAAACCCACTGCATAACCTAAATCTATCCAAAAATAGTCTTATTAGATATTACAAACGCTTTACAATAACTTGCGCATAAACACATTGGAGCCATTCGCCTAGATTAATATCACTTGATATAAACATTTACAGATAAGCATCTTACACGGAAACGCTCGAATTGATGCAGGATTCTATTCCAGGCCCAGTGTATATCAACTTACTGAATCCAGTCCATGGATAGTGTATATAAAACAGACACAATGTACAGTACTTTGATAAGTTACCACCAATTGGCAAGGTACACCGTGTGCGCTGATCTTCACCTACACTAACCACGTTAAAGGGACTCGAACACGGTATCCTTTCGCAAAGCTATCTTCGCCACGAGACCATGGCGCTCTCTTTGCATCTATCGGCAAAGTGAGCGTTATCGTTATTAGTGGAAAGGAGATCTTCGTGAAAGGACACCCAGAATGTTAAGTACGTGGCAAATACATAGTATGAGTTTACGTTGATGCTGCTCATCTGTGAGATATAGAGATATATTTGCCAGAATTCACTCTTTCACGGACCCAATTCCCCGCAAAAACATGAAACTAGTCGCTGTTTCCCCCGAGGTATTTTGTTTTTGTGGTTTTTAAAATTAGATTTATTTGTGAGTTTAAAAAATATCTATGAAGGTAACAGATACAACGTCACATGCTAAAGCTCGCCCACATTCACTGGAAACAGCATCGAGTTATTTACCATTGGTAACATTAACAAATACGGGGAAATGTACTATTTATCCATAAAACATATTTCTGGATAAAATTGAATCACTGTTCATGATGTAATGTATCGTCTTTATAAATGAAGTCTGTTTGAATCCCTTTATCTTTGGATGCAATCATGTTCTCAGAACTAGTAATACTGTTGTTTCGTTTTGTTATGTGGAAAGGTAATACCAACTCTTCTGGCCAAAAACATTATAACCAGATTCGGCCAGAACTAAGTTACTCACAGAATAAAACATTTTCTTAAAGGGAGAAAATCCCAAATAGTCATGCTCTTTTAATATTAGTATAGCTTGTTCAAGCAAGTTTCCAGGAATCCCTTCAACTATTACATCTCTTCAAAGATAGTTGCAGACAACCGTAGCATTTAACTTAACCAGAACATAAAAGTATTAAAACCGATTTAAAACCGGATGTCAGTTGTTTTATAACGAAATATGTACAGTCTAATGGTTAGAATGTAACGATGGAATATATTTGAATTATAATACATGATTTCTGTTTAAGCAATTGTTACGCCGGTGCCATATAAACAAGTGTAGTACTTGGTGGGTAGGAAAATAGCATATATATTTTGTATTAGGAATGACATTTATCTTGAATAATCGGAAACAATCTTCTTGACAACGTGATTATAGTTGCTGGTATTTACGGAGGATTACTTAATATGATCTGTACATTGTTTTGTGCCAGTCATTATTAACGAATCCTGACATTAAACCTCAGAGATATTCCTGACTAGAATACACATTGGCATATCATTTTATGATTTATATCATACACTTACAAAAAAATAATAGTGAGTGAATATGGAGTTTAACGTCTCTGTGGGAATCTTTCACCCATTTGCGATGAACACCAACAAAAAAAGGAATAAATTAATACATTACATTACAGCACATGCACATATACACATACTAAGAATGAAACAAGAGTAGTAGCGAGTATGTTTGGTACACTTAGTAGATATAACCGAATATATGCCATGAGTTTATATGTTTCCTCATAAATAAATACACATTTAGAAGGAACACCTCTCATTATTTGAGAGCTACATCCCCAACAGCTAGCCATTACAAACACACATGCATGTTTTATTAGAATGTTTAATATTTAAAATCATATACACAGTGCAATTATAAGTGTATACGCACTAAACGACACACCTTTTTCTCTCCGTTTTAACATAACAGGAGAATATACATAATGCATTGATGCAATAGTACACTGTGTATGCTTCCTGTACTAGATTAATACGGCATATTATACGCACATGCGTTCAGATATCACTGAACGTCTTTCTCTATTCACATCCTGCCGACACATCCACATGTGTCAGTAATTAGTGAAGTAATTAGAACCTCTCTCTCATTAAACGTGGAAGGAGACATCGAGGTAGAGATAAAAATAACATTCTACATTCTGGGTCTTCATTGACGCGATGAACACGTTATGCTGCTGCTAAGTAATTGATTTTAACATTCGATGGATTATGTATGGAATCACTTTTACATATATATGTTTTTCTTGCTCCATGGTACCGGTATTTACCAGGTGAAGCGTGTCTAGGAAAATGTCGTATTTGTATTCACGCCATGGGAATTAGTTCCATATGCGTAGATAATGAATTGTACGTCATGGACTTCAATGTTTTCATAAAATATACATACAAAAGTAGAGTTTAAAACGTTGATTTACCGGTACATAAGCGCTGTTCTTGTTTAGCTAAAGGGTACTATGCCGTAGGAAGGATGCATTCTGTAACGATGCAGATCAATATACCAAGTATACGCGTGTGACACGACATGGCTTGCGACTCAGGTATACAAGATACGCGATGGTGACGACATAGTCACATATTACACACGTGTCTATTATCAATCAATAGCAGAAATAGAATACTTCCCTCTATAACCGGTACACAGTATACTTGCATTTGATATAGAACTTCATTGTATTGTATCCTGATAGCACGAACCACACCACGATACATGATATTGTCTAGTTACAGTATACAAGTTAATAATCTTATTCACCCCAGGTCAAAGGGAAACTTCTATATGATTGAGAACAAGTCTTGCAATGATAGTGAATGCAAACACTAGTAAGATGTTGGGAAATAGAATACAAAGTCAGTACTCTAAGCGTCGTCATATGATCAGATGTGGTGTACATTGTCACTGACAATTCTTGTATATATGGCAACATATTGTCATACTATATGAAAAACATTATCATATATAATATAATAACGTGTGAACACGTGAATTGGTTTAATTGTTGGTATAATGTCAATTCCTATTGTTATAAGCTGGTCAGTAAGCACTGGCTGTTAATGCCTATTCATGATGATGGTCAGTCGTATGTATAGGCCATGGCATCATTCCAACACAGAAACACAAAGCTAACATGACAAATTGAACTGTCATTAACAGATTGGACGATTATTCGATCGATATGGCGATACACTCATCGATACGGATAAACCTTTGCAGGATTCAGAAAACGTGGGGGGTATTTATTTACAATGCCGACTTTTCTCTTTGATACTTCAAGTAATTAAATCAGGCAGACCAAAACGGACAAGAGAAAGAAATACCCCACTTGCTCGCTGGTCAATTCGTCCATGAATATTTCCACACCTAGTCCAATGCAGCAGGTAATCTCTTTCACAGGTGAGGTCACATGCCAAATTGCCAATCATTAATACACATCGAACAGCTTCAAGGAACGAAAGTGAATCAGTAGACTGCAACCAGAGTCGCCTGGCGATAACCTGATAACTTACAATTATTGTGTTATGATGTATGTACACATGACATACTCAACGCAACACGCCAACGTCTTGCTTCCTATGTCTCCACGTACGTTTCAGAGAGTTGCACCTGTCTTCAGGTATTGCACCTCCTCCCAAACCGTCCACTTACCTGTGTCTCCATCTCCTGGATTTCCTCTATAGTGTCCGGGGGGTCTTCCTTAGCCCCCATACTCCGGAGATCTATGTTGGGAGCGGGCAACAACGCGCACCTGTCGTGTTTACATCCTCCCCACTGACGCAATATTCTCGATATGCACGAGATATGCAGTTCATGAAATCAATCAGATGTTGAATGACAATAGATTAATCCTCGTATCCAGAAGTTAGCATTCTACTCCCTGTAAAAAGTCATTTACGTAATGCTGAGTATAGATCCCAGTGATGTGAACGCTTCTCGTCAGGTGACATGAGGCACGGTCTATCCCAGGTAGAGTCGAGCTACCTTGCGGTACACATTTACCAATCACACACATACACTGCCGTACCAACTCTCACCACTCATATACTGACTGCTAGCAGGAGAAGATAACCGCGTTCTGCCAAGTACTAGTCAATAGGGAATTCCACACGCTGCGCTTGACATTCGCCCAGAGCACGTACTTGATGATAGGACTAGTGCTTAAGAGGGTTTAATGTTACCGATTTGGGTAACGGTAAAAAGAAATATGACAAATATTGTATTTCATTATTGTGAATTATATAACAGTAAAGGTAATGTTTTCGAAGTCAATGAATCTGTTGTTGAACGCTGGTGAGTTCCCGTGAGGTTGTGTGCTGTACAAGAAGAAGAGGAGGAGGAGGAGGAGGGAGGGGAGGGAGAAGGAGGGAGAGGGGAGTTAAAGCGGGAACGGTCTGCGAATGGTTAGATTGCAACCACATGGTCGTTCATGTCAAAACGGCGGAGGTACAGGCAGTGGCAGCAGCAAGCCTGTACCAGTAACAGCGGCCGGCCTGTAGGTTACGTCTATGCACACAGCGAGAGCGGCTCCTCAGTATTGTTATCACATTAATCTCTCCTAATCAATTTTCTACAGGAACAGGCCGAATGGAATGTCAACAGATGAAACAGGTGCGCGTTTTTGGATCGACCTCCCGATTGTTGAGGTATTATAGAAACGCTTTTCACGTTGACGCCGCGTGTGAGTTTGCAGCGGCATGTCAACTTAATTGAAAGCGTCTTTGACTTGCAGGAACTCTGTGATCGGCGGTATAATGGCCCTGCAAGGACTGGCGACTCCCAGAAGGCGTGTGGTCATCTGAAGTAAAGGGAGGTAATAACCCACGCGTCGCCCCTGGTCGCGCTTTACCGTTCCACCAGTTGATTGGTAGACAGCTTGGATTACGCCAGACACGTAAATATAGCCGCGGGTGCGCGTTTACGTGTACAATCTCTGGAATCCAACTTAACTGTACTTGATTCCTTTTTTCACGGCCCCCGGAACTGTCTTGATGCAATAGGATTTACTTGCACTGTTCACTGTTTTCAGAAGCCTAACTATCCAAGACAGGGTGGATTGTCGAAACTAGAATACATCAATTTTCCATACCTATTCGCATCCAGTTTAAAATGAAGCTTCTTATTATTAACTGGACGAATAGATAGTGAAGGTTTCTACAGCACGTAAAACAATATGTTATGGCAATTTGGACGGCATTCTTTCTATAACTGATTCCCCGTGATAGTCTATAGTCTTTCTCCAGGTTTGATGACCTCTTGTCGCTTGATACACCTATTGGTTGGCCTGTACTGTCAGAGATCTCCACGAATCACGACGTTACAGTAGTCACCGCAGGACAGGACGTCGATGACAAGTATACATCCTTTGTCACATCTCCGTATGCCTCTGATAGAATATCCTCAGGGACCACTTACCTACCACATAAATCTGTTTCTGGTTGTCTGGGTAATTGGTAATGTCTGTATTCACACCGGGGAACAGACCTGAATATGCTTGGTATTCATCAACGTTCTAAATGGCTCCCAGGATACCCCCCGAGCTGCCTATGCAGGCGAAATCTCCCTCGTATACACTCGCTGAAAATATTAATTGAATGAAATATGACAAAACAGGTCTTTAAGGACGTATAGATTTGTAGTTCATGAACGCATTCTCCTAGCAGGAATAGTCACAGTATCTCGATTAGTTTTCAAGTTGTGAGCGTCTGCCAAGAAATACAAGCTAGTTTTAAGCACACTCCGACAATGAAGCTCTGCCTCTCGACCTCGTGAACCAGATGTGGAGGTGTAGAACCATCCATGTGCAGGTTGTTTACACGAAGCAAGGCTTATAAGCCGCACTGTAGGGAAACGAGACTTCAACACGTGGACAAGAAACAGAGAACGGCAATTTGTTTCGCCTTGTAGTAACCTCCCTGCCCCCGTCCCCCTACGTCCATCAAGCCTCCCCCTTGGTAAGATCGAGTAGCGGACGAGAAAGCACCAATGTCATTGACAGTAGTAGTGTCGGTAAGGTCTGCAGAGATACCAGACTGGCGGATTGTGTGGCACTGTCACGCCTTTCTACTGCAACCCGTCACAGATTTAATGAACTCGACATACAACCAAAATACCTGAACTTCTTGAGGCGAAAGAATGCCTAATTGTATTATGTATTATTATGTATTATTATTATTATTATTATTATTATTATTATTATGTATTATTATGTATTATTATTATTATTATTATTATTATTATTATTATTATTATTATTATTATTATTATTATTATTATTATTAT
>JAUTBR010193302.1:0-14671 GCA_032361205.1 Pseudorimula midatlantica | reverse complement strand
TATATATATATATATATATATATATATATAATATATATATATATGGAGACGGAGCAACTTTGTCTTACCATGATGATACTACAGTCACGTGACTACTTCAAGGACACGATGTCTCCAAAGTCAACCATAGGAAGTACATAATTAGTAGCTGATCTATATACAATCCACTAGCTGCACCTTCAAGATGGTCTGAGCAAGATCGGCTGAAGAGTAAAAAATGCCTCTTCGTAATGGTTTCAACCAAAGAATTATTTTATCCTTGATGTTCCAATTTTATTAGTATCCCGATTCAATATTCATTTCACTACGGATCGATGTTTCCACAACACACACATATTTCTTTGAGAGTTGATTATTAGAATGTTTCGGAAACCCATTAGACAAACGGCAATTACGATGGGCCATGTGGAACGAAAACCTTTTCTAGAAGCGCAAGCACAATTTCAGAATATTAGAATTGTTTTTAAACCAATGCCATTACGTCTCAAGGAATTGCTCTGATGAAAATAGAAATGGATTTCTGTTAAAATTCAGAATTTCAACGCAGTCTTGCATTGTATTTAATTGATCACATGGTGATCTATTTGATGTGGGAAATGAAGCAATGACTCGGAATGAGAACAGCATATACCCATGTTGGTCCAGCAAGACGGAGCGACGTAGAGCATAATATTGGTTTTCTTCTATGATCATGTTCCACGAAAGAAAGAAAAATCCCCTGATCCTGAAACCCCCACAATTGCTGCAATGAGCGATTTCCCCCGGAAGAGTGTCTAGAAAGATAATGCTGCTTCTTGAGCCAATTATATACAACCCTATGAGGTTTAAAAATGCTTATGAAAAAACGTAGGTACGAGGCGCAAGTGTAAAACTCGCCCCGGCTTCTAATTTAACATATGTCAGTCAAACAAGATGAATTACAGTTGTCGGAATCAATAGCCAGGCCGTGTTCTGTGGCTAGGGTATTTATATTGATAGTTTTCTGTGGCCAACACTGTAAGTGTACGGTGGAAATGGTGAAATGTACAGAGACCAGAGTAAAGAGTAGTTTGACAGGCGGGGGCCATTGATTCGGGTGAGGGGGGGTGAGAGTGACGTGAACTACCGACTGCTTTGGCAACTACCACATACTTCATCACCACAGAAGCCAGAGACATCATGACAGCAACGACGATGTCAACGTTGTATTTTCCGTTAACAACAACAAAATCGAAGACAAATTTAATGAAGTTTTAATTGTTTTGAATTCGGGGCAATATTATTTCGTTCATTTGGCGGCGTGTTAGTTCAGTGATAAACCTACAACACATGTAGCGCACAATCGTAAATGCATGACGACATCTCGGTTCAGAGTAGATGTGGCTCGGTCGAGGTGGCGCAGTGTTAAAGTAAACCTGCGAGCACCGGCCGGTACATGCGAACCAATGTTGTTAGAGGTTCATACTCCATAGACAACGTCCTATCATCATCGCATCCATTCTCTGCCCCAGTGATTTCAACTACTTCGTACGATCGATGAAGGAAGTGAAATTCGATGCTCAGTAGGTAGAGAATGGATCACATTGGAAAGGTAATCTAAGTAGTAAGTATACGTGGCTGCGATATTAATGGCTACCTGTCTAGGATCTATGTCACAAAGTGCTTATATACATGGCAGAGGATGCCTATTAACCTAAACTGGCTCGGCATCGGTGGCCGTCAATCTGACCGTTCGCAACAGTTGAGAATGCGGCAGAATTATTCGTTTTATTGATACATGTTGGGTTTTTGTTGTTGTTGGTTTTTAAAATTGTGGTTTAGAGTCGCTTTATAGATTATTTCACTAATACATGTATGTGTAAATATATTTCTTTTTGTATTATAGGCCAATAAATACTGTACTCAACGACAGTAATTATGTCATTTGCTTACCGACATAATAATTATAAATACTGTTTCAACAAGGAAGTACTTTTCAAACTTTTCATCACGAACTTGCAGACGTATTGGGAAGCAGAATGGCACCAGATTCTTCAAGCCGACTTCCGGAAATGTAACGAAAACTAGCTGCCAATATGTATAGTGAGGTCGTTTCAGACAGGAGGTCCCTGAGTAGAAAACAATCTCAACTACGTGTATTCTGTCTCGTGGGAAAATACATTACGATCGCGTCTTTCTCAGTTAATTATCTTCCCGCTTGATTAGTACAAAAAAAACTGCACTGTTCTTTCCCAGTGAAATCAATCCAAATGTTACGAGTGCCATGGGGTTTTACAGCATTATCTACAGCATTGCTGTGATATACATCACATGGTTTTATAGTGGTAGAACACGCGGCATCTTTGTGTTAATGGCAAGACCAATAAACCACAGCTGACGGGATAAACTAGGGATGTATACCGTGCATACAGACATGTAAACAGTGTATGTCAATGTCTAAAATCAGGCAATGTGTAAAATTACAAGATGACTGCCTTTATTTGACAAATTGACTGGCGTGAGTTTGATGTAAGAAAAAGAAAAATGTTCACATGGAATTGTGTGTATACATATAAAAATGTGCCACCATCTTCATTTTCCTCCATCAAACTCGTTCAAGTCACTCAGTCAAATAAAAGAAGGCATTTCTTTTCATTTCAGGTATTGTAAACATACTGCGGGAAAAGAAATTCACTGAAAATTTAAGTCATTTTACACATTTCCTGATTAAGGGTGGGTTCACACTATAGCGTTTGGGCCCGAGTTTACGTCGGGCTCCGTTGGCAAAAGTTGATGAAAGTTGGTATTCGTTGGCGAACGCTGGCAAACGTGGTTTGGTTGGTTGATTTTTCAAACGCTGGTTTACGCTGGCCCAAGCTGTAGTGTGAATCCACCTTTAGACAGCGACTCTAACACATACAAACCATAGTGTCCACGCAGGTTAAGCTGGACGTCTCCCAATGCAGACAAGATTCTATACAAGTCACCCCAGCAGGGATTTCAACACAAGATTCAGGTTTGTAGTCGTAATTGCTATACAGTCGACCCCCGTTTATCCGGACTTCAGATAACCGGATCCATTGCTATCCGGACGGTTTTTACCGGGAACCAATATTTTCCTATATAAAATGACTCAGATAACCGGAAATTCGGTTTCCGTTTACGGTCGGGCATATCCGGGAACCAAATAGGCAAATTAAGCATAATATGTGTTCAGATAATCGGACTGCATCCAAAGGTAACTATTAATAAATGAATGTTTTATGTTCCATCAGGAACATACGCGACCACTAAATAATCCTGACAATAACAGCTTCTGCTTAGGTTCGAAATCATACTGATAATCATTGAAGTAAACGTCAGCAAAGAAGCGGTCAATCTGACATACAGACATCCAATGCTGCATACTAGTACTCAGTTTGGTTGTACAGAAATGAATAACAAATTCAATGTTAAACAAATACATATAATATATTCATTTAAATATGACATGATATATTTCGCATACCGGTATATACATGAGACTTAAATGTTAAATATCAAGTATGTATACGTAAAAAAGGCTGAACATTTTTAGCAAAGCATATATATCTCTCTCCGTCATAACATTGTAATCACTCTGTAGATACATAATTTCACTTCACATACAGCACATACAAACACATGTTAATTCAATTTCACAATGAACTTTTTTATTATTATTTTTGTTTATTAAAACTTCTATTTTCTAAAGCAGCTTGCAATAATAGCATGAATAGTTTCAACCATGAAAATTCAATGATAGAGCATAAGTACTAGCTAATAAGTACTATACTACCATTTGTGAAAAAGTTTCTAAAATAATATAATCCCTTAATCCCGTATGCACAAACGTAGTTCAACCAAAGTTTAGGCTAAACTATGTTTAAGTGATGAGTTATACTACTGTCGGTATGATTCTTAAACTACGGTTTTACTAAACTACGTCTGTGCTTACGGACCTTAGTCTTCAAGGTACCTTAACCCTCTCCCTGCTGGCTTTAGGGAATCTCCAGTTGCCTCCAGCATGGAATGTTAACTGACATGCCTTCCCAGTACCACAACTGTGCATGTGCCTGAGGCCTACATATACGACATTAACTCTCAGAAACAGTAAATCATGAATATGACTACAGTAACCAGACAAATGCTACATAGTTGAATGAACGAAATATATAATCCGTATCATTCATCAAAGTTCAGAAACCTAAAATACAGAATCTGCAACATCATTGGTTCTGACCTGGGTCCAGTTGCATGATGGTCTTGTAGTATACAATAGTGTAACTCCAATTGTAATTGGGTTGCACGGAGCTCTTGTAGGCTATCTGAATAATAAGACAGCACTACAACTATTGCAAGGGCCGTTGAAAGCCTACAAAAGCATCCTGCAACTGGACCTTGATCTAATGTTCCATGTATCACATCTATTGAGGGCGGATGTAGATAAAATTAATCCATACACAATCCATACACATGCACAAAACTACCAGACAATAAATGTTGCAGATTCTGTGTTTTATGTTTCTCAATTGTATAATGATACAGATTTTACATTTCCACTCACTCGGCCCTGTCGAATTCCCTGGGTTCCTGTCATGGCTTACAGTTTCTGATGTCCGTTTTCTTCGGTAGGTTTGCTTTAAGCCAAAAGAATGTCAGAGCTGACAACTGAACTGTTGACAATTTCTATCACAGCTTGAAAAGGTTCCAATCTACACTTCACCGCTGGCGAAAAATCACAGCAGAGAATCTCAAAAGTGCAAATTTAACAATGATAAAGTCAACAGATATTGTGTCATGCAAACAGTCATTTTCTACATTTGAAAGTGCTTTTGCTTGTCCTATGCTCCCAAAACACATGTAACCTCTTGGCACCATTGAACTGCATCACTATGCGGACATGAAACCCTGTGAAATCAATAATATTTTCCCCTTGTGAGTGCCGCTACAATGTATGGAGGTGTAACAGCAACATGATTGTAAAATCATGGAAAGTGAATATTAGCAAAATGGTATGAGATTAGTAAAAAGTGCAAAAATAATAGATATAATTATTATAATAATATCATAATAAAGTTGCATGTATAAGCTTAGTTAGAAGAAGCATTTATATATTTGACACATCAGAATTTGAATAAAATGATAAATTCAATACTGGCATCCATATTTTGATTAAATATAAATATACCGGGTATGATGATTACATCTGTTAAATAGGATCTGTAGAAATACTCGGCATGTGAGAATAAATACAATTGAATAAATATTTATATCCAGTCATCTAACTAATATTTGTATTTATAAAGAAAATACAGTTTCTATTTGAATCAGTCTGATTATTTTTTAATGCAATTTTTCCTCTCAGTTTTTCAGTGATTTTGAAATTATTTTTAGAGATACCGTATCAATTTGTGACAGTAAGACCCCCCCCCAAGCCAGGGGCGATGCAAATTATAACAGGGAGATAATTTCAAACAATGTACCGTATACCGGGAAACTTCCATTGTCGTGGTATTCAAGGGTAACACGGTGACCTCGAAACTAATTTAGCATCGAAAGTTATCATATTCAGACAGGTTCAACCCGGATTGAGAAAAACTATCAAGTTCTTAGTAACTAACTGGTCTATCTCAAATTGATTAATTAATATAAGTTATACTAGATAGATGTAAATTTCCGGGTATACGGTACATACAGTACAGACATTGCGCTCAATTCTTTCTCCACCACAGAGAAGACATTTATTATGGAGGCGCTATCATTCAAGACCTATGTATCCACACAATCAGTCAGTTCCTATAATATAATGGATTTCGATTGTTGCATAGCATAACAGTTTGACTGCATGCTGTAAGTACATGTATACTGAACACTGGTGGCAATGGTAGATAATGTACATGTCATGGATAAATGTATCTTGTCATTAAAACAGAAGTCGATACATCATCACAGTGACTCATTATGGAGATTATGGAGTTTAACATTGCTGCAGAAATATTTCACCCGGTTGTCATGAGACTTCGTCAGAAGTGTAGAGATTGGTCGTCAATTTCTACCAAAAATCAATTTGAGTTTGTGATAGAATATATTTGTATATATAGATATCCAAATAAAAAAATAGCACTATGATTATTCAGTAAGATGAAACACACCATCTTTTTTATTCTGTTGAAAGTAAGGTGGTTTTTTCTGTGCTTGATGCAATAAAATTTTAAATCGACTTTGATAAAAAGGTGGCCATATTAAATCTACTAAGAGATATGCATGTTTAACCCTCTCCATGCTGACGGCAACTGGAGATGCTCTAAAGAGCAGTGCCTGTGCCTAATCCAGCAGGGAGGTGGTTAATAATGGCCAATACATAGCCCAAAACAGCTTAGTCCTCCATGCCAAGTGGCGGCAGTCGAATGATGAGTGAATACCACACATGGTCTCGGAATGTGGCGGGGTTAGGGTTATTCAAATATCAGTGCATCAGTATGGACCCGGTGGTTTCAGTAGACATGGTAGAATCGGAAGTAGATGGCAGAGTAGCAAAAGTGGCAGAGTAGCAAAAGTAAGAGGCAAAAGGTCTAGTATACATCATATTTCCATCTACAAGGTTGTACCAGCAAGATTTAAAGTAGACGGCAAAATGAGGGAAATAGACGGAGACGTTTGCTGGTCGCCGGCATCTATTGAAACCACCGGGACCATAATTATTTGTTATTCTATAACATCATTGAACAGGTTGTAAGTGGCCCGCTACATAGTAGCAATACTCAGGCCTATAAACACTTCATAAGTGCATCTATACATGTATCTCATCACAGCCAGATTGGTAGCTAGCCGTTCATGCATATGTCGTCACGTGATCTCATTCACAAATACCATTGCTTGGATAGGTTATTTTGTTTTATGGTAGTGAGTGAGTTAATATGGAGTTCAACGTCGCTTCAGGAATCTTTCACCCATTTGCAACAAGTATTTTATGGTAAAAATATTCAAATATCACGATGCATCAGTTACTATAAATTATCAAAGTAATAATCCTTTTAGTACTACCAATATGCATTAGGATATGCATGCCAAATTTTAAAAATAACATTGCTACAACTACACTAAATAACTAAGTCAATAAATGTTAAGAGATGATGTGAGTGCTATTCACTAGTGAGTGAGTGAAATAGTGCTTACATTAGCATCGCTACAGATCAGTAACTGATAGTGATTTATAAAATAGCATGAAAACATGCAAAAAGAGCTTTTGCTATATAACAGTAATGATAAATATTATGGATACTACCATCTAAGAAATTCTGAGATTGTCTTAAAGGTTAATTCCTGCAAAAGGTGCAAAAATAAGGTGATCACAGTCAAGGAACTTTGGTAAAAAGATATCGTTGCTAATAGAACAACATAGGCATAATAGCAAGACCCTGTAATAAAATATATTACCAATATATAAAATGCACTAAATTTTGACTATATCGTGATAGCATGAATACATTAGTGATCAATACAAGTCTGGCAGCTGTAAAGATCCTCACACACTTGGGAAGTTTATGCAGCATTTTACGCTGCGTGAAACATGAGTGAGTGAGTGAGTGTTTACAGAGTATAACATCGCTGTGGGAATCTTTCACTCATTTGCAACAATTGTGAAACACCAGGTTATGACACACCGCTCATCACTGCATTAGACTACGGTATATTCCACATCAGAGTTAAGTACAAGCAATTACTGCTAACATCTGTACGTGTAAAGTTGTCAACTCTTCAACAACTGCATTCAGGAAAATGCCTAAGAAACAACGCTGTGTGAATCTGGGTAAACCCCATTAAGAGGTTATTTGAATTTGTCACAGCAAGGACTGTTGCATCATTTTATGTCACCTTGCCGAAATGGGAACGTTTCTCTTATAATAATAGCATGGGTTTATAAGAGTTATCACTACATGTTTCACATACTGCAACGCACAGCATTAAGTTTGCAAAGATCTCAAGAATACATCCCATCAATATTGTTTCTCATTCTTAGATCACACAGAGTTTTAGCACTTAGTGATTTCGATTGACAACGATCATGGTATTTTATACAAATTTAGCGACTTTGATTTTGGAACATTTGCAATATAGTGATGCATAGTGCAAACACGAAAAAAAAGCAGTACGTTTTCAACGCGACTGAATAACAAAGTTTCTACCTCCTAAATGCTCCTAGCGTTATCTACGAGAGTCGACGTGGATTTTGGAGAGATCCGACTTAGGATCCGGCGACCTGGAGCTCCAAGATGTTTCATTACACTGTTTCAACACCGCGCACTCGCTAGTCACACCTTCCAACATGCAAGACTTCTGAACCTGCCAGAACAGAGGAACTAAGCCATCTGTCCATTTCTCAAGGTCCTTCCCAACTTTCTTAGCGTTCACGGCAGCTTGAACTTCCAATTCTTTGTTGTCCGGAATCTTCAGCACTTCGCGAAATTCCGAGAAGTCCTTGGAAGCATAATAGCCACTGGGTCCGCTGTGGGCCTTGTGGATCTCACCGGTGGAGATGGGACGTCCTTCGTGGTAGGACAGGGGGACGACCAGGAAGGACGTCTCGGCCAGGATGTTGAGATTATACATCAGCTTCACCTGCCAGATCCCGGGTCGTAGCGGGACACTCAGCTGGGGCTTGTGAGAGCTGGTTAAAGCAGTCACTGGGATTTTTACATCGTAGGAGGCTGCCACGACATTGGCTGGGTCGATCCAAGCCACCGACACCACAAATTCTATTCCGGGACCCCATACATGTCTCAACACCACGTCGTCGTAAGGTCCGATGAGTTTCGCGTAGTTTCTGAACAGCAATTCTTTGGGGTCGAAGTCTGTGCCAACCTGAAAAAGAACGAGTCGCTAGAATTAGAATTGTGTCAGACTGATAAATAAAGGTTATGATGTCCCTTAGGGAACTATTTTCAAATCATAAAATAAATGTAACTGTGAAATTTTTGGACAAGACATCACTTGACTAAAAATTATTGCAAGTTTCTCAATTGCATAACTACAATTAACAATACATCTTTCAGAAAAATCAATTATATCACACTATTTTCCACATATTTGATAAGTAATTTAATTTATATGTATTGACTGTAATTCTTTCCACATTCATGGATGTATGAACGTAGAAAATGAAGTGGAAAAATGTTTATATATTTATAAATCAATTAACAAACAGAAAACTGTATTCTCTTCCTAAAATGGCGATTGAAAAAGCAAACATTAAACTTTGACCCTAGCTCTTTGACAGTGAACAGATTCATTCCACATGCTTCTGTCTGTGACATGTCATGACACACCTGTCGTTGTAGAGCATTAATTCAATCAATCATGACACACCTTTCTGTCTGTGCAGTTTCCCTTATCACAGCATTCAGAAGTGCAATGCTAAGCGAGTGTATCATTATGGGGGAAATCGCTCACCTACTTGCGACGTAAAGTGCAGTGGACATACCTCTAAAGATTGCAGCCTATCCATAATGGTCTTTGATTGCAGAATTGAATAATGATCTTTCGGATGCATGTGCGTCTCTAAGGTAACGACCTTTCCCGATGTCAATTCCTCCACCTGGTGGAGAACGAGAATCCCATGGAAGTGCTCCGCCTCGTAGAAAACGTGGGCCTCGAGGACTTTGATTGGACGATACATACAGGACAGAGACTGTCGAGACATGTCCGCCAGGCCGATTCTGATGAACGACTGATAGAAGCTCAGGTAGGAGTCCTTGACCTTTGTGTCCTTATCTAGGTGGTGGAACTCGTTCTGCCAATAGCTGGTCAGTCCGGTCATGTCTGGGGGAGAAAATAGTTGTGTTTTTGTTTAATATTTTCTTTTAAATTGGGGTTTAGAGTCGCTTTCAAGATTCTTTAACTAATATCACAACTTGCCAAAATTTATTAAAATTCAATATCTTTAAACTCTCTCCATGCTTGAGGCAACCAAAGACGCTCTAAAGAGCTGTGTCTGTGCCTAGTCCAGCAGGGAGAGGGTTAAAGTAAAGCTACAATCCCAGCCACTGCTCCTTATAGCCTAGAACATCTGTAGCGTTCAATGTTGCAGTAAACCTGGGAGCCCGACTGGTACTGACGGACCAAGAATGCTTTACAAATTAACATTTCATTTAAACAACATTGATGATTATATATCTTCAAATAAGAAATAATTCTTAAAAAAACAATTAATGGAATAATTTGAAGTGGACTGAATATATAGGATGTGGTGTATAAAAGTTGAAAGTAGAATCTGAAAGTAAGAAATCTTACCTTGTTGAAAATTACCAAATAAATACACATCAAGGTTGTTGATGATTTCTTGATTTACAATGGGCTCAAATTTCCTTGCAAAGAATATTGGTTTCTCCTCATAATTCTGAAAAACAACCAGTTTGAATGTTTCTTTTGCTTTAAATTTATCTACATAATCTTGGCATGTTGGGGAATAAAATTGAGACAAAAAATGAGAGATTCTCAAGTGTGTGACTCATAGACTGAATAATATTAAAAATCATTACTTATAAAGAACAAATATGACAATCAAATGTCAATTTAGCCGACAATCATCTGGCAAGATGCCAGTCAGTCCAATATTCACAAATAAAAA
The DNA here is from genome assembly GCA_032361205.1 of Pseudorimula midatlantica. Lineage (NCBI taxonomy): Eukaryota > Metazoa > Mollusca > Gastropoda > Lepetellida > Lepetodrilidae > Pseudorimula > Pseudorimula midatlantica. The sequence continues at coordinate 4,065 of JAUTBR010193302.1, read as the reverse complement.
AAAAGATTTTTTTTATTTTTTTTAAAGTAAATCGTGAAAGTATAGTTCTTCCTTTGCACAAACAGAACTCACCATTAGTCTATCCAGGTCTGTGGTCTTGAAGTCGTTGGGTGAACATCCACACCAGTCTACGATGTGCTTGTATTGACACTTACAGCCCTGCTTCCGGCGCCAGTTGGTCAGATGAAGGTTGTTGTCCACCACCTTCGTACAGAACTTGCTGTTCACCAGAACAGTGTGGAAAAACGACTGAGGATAAAAAATGAATAAAATATATAATAAAAAATGGAAAGATTTTTTAAAGAAATAGATCTAGGTCTGATAATTTCCATACATATGTTATTTTTACATGTTCATATACATATATATATATTTTTTTCTTTTCTCACATATTGTGTTAACCTTTGGTGTTCTGGCAGCATCCAGGCCCCAAAATAACTAAACATATTTTAGTACGATTTCTAGCTTGAGATTCCTCTAGCCTCTAGTCTTCCCTGCTGACCAAATAAAACGTCTGTTATGACCAGCAGGGAAGGATAGAGGAATTGAAAAATACAATTTCATGCTTAAATCCCAATATAAAAGTTGAGTTTGAGCATGAAATCCTACTCACAACGTTTGGTAATCTTGGCGAGGATTGTGATTACCCTTGGATGGAGAAATATTCACAATTTATCATATTTATCTATAGTTCCATCTCGTAATATTCACAAATGTTTGACAGCACACTGCTGCAGGTTAGTCAATTTAATACGATAAAATAAAATAATAAAGAAAAGAAAATTATTTTAAATTGTCACAAATGGGTGAAAGATTCCCACAGCGACGTTAAATTCTATAATCACTCACTCATTCATGATAAATCTTGCTTATAGATTGAAGTTTATGAAGGACAGATGGAGTGTTAATGAATACTCGTTGACATCCACTTTAATAACAAGCAAAGCCTACTTCTTCCAATACATATAAAGTATTCCCCAGGCCACATAGTTGCAACTCCATCAACTAATCATCCACTTTGTCCCACCGATTCATTTCAATCTCACCCTTGTCTCTGACCATCATATATTCCTAACAGAACACTCCATAAATACTTTCTTTTTTACTTCATTTGGAACCCGACTAATTGACAGCATACAACTGACATAACTGTGCTGCATTCTTTAATGATCAATCAAGGGGAAGTAACTGCAAAAAGTGTAACAACAATGGCAGGTATCTCCGTTAATGGTGTTATTTATACATCAATTAACCCATACTTCAGTCGGTTTGTGAACAATACAGTAATTGCGCCGACATATCTTCCTAGCTACGTAATAATATATTTTGTTTAATGGATGGTTGTAGAGATTGAATTTGTAATCAAACATGACGCAGGCTACAATCAACTCCTAGCTCGGGGCAATCATAGTCGCTTGATAATGGTATGTGTCAGGCTGAATAGTGCAGCGATAACAATATGTGACAGATTAAATGATAGACAGCCATTGTGTCCATTACATGCTGATATGCGGCAGTAATGTAACACGATGGATTATTATTGATTACCGAATAAAGATTAATCTAATTAATAATAAAGAAACACATTCAGGGCCAGCTACGAGAATTTGATAACTAGAGAATGGGTGCAAAATAGTTAGGGTGCTTAAGAGTGGAGGTATGTGAGAACCTACATGAAAATAGGAACGTACAGACTATACAGAGTTCAAAGTAACCTGGGTCTGCTTCAATTATTAATGATATAATCTTGAATATGGCTCTAAACAATAATATTATTTTAAAGGATCAATAATAACGTATAGTCACAGGTAATTAACATAATGATAGCGTGGCAAATTGTGACTTTCTTTCAGTTTGATTGATTGATTTTGAAATCTCTTTACACTGATGGAATATTTTGATTTAGATTTAGATTTGATATATAAATAGAGAATCTAACATGAGTGGTCATTTAATACTGAATTTATTAAACAGGTTTTGTATTGAGGAACCAAGGATGTCAGCTACTCTACAACAGCACAGATAGTGCATCTTTACATGATCATTTCAGGCAGGTGGTAGTGCAGGGGTTAGAACGTTGGACTTAGGAGTTAACGGTTCCAGGTTCAAATCCTGCTCCGGGGGCCCGCAATCAATGTTCGTTAAAGTTAACTTTCTGATACAATATTGATAGGATGCACTGTCTGTAGAGTGGCAATGCAGTTATTAATCCTTGGTCTGTCAGTACCAGCTGGTGTTCACAGGTTTACTGCAACATTCAGCACTATGCATGTTGCAGGTTTCCACCTGCCCTAAACTGACAAGTCGTGATGTAAGTGAAAGAATCTTGAAAGCGACTATAAACCCCAACAAAATATAAAAATATAAAAATAAACAAATAAAACTTGTTTTAAACATGATCATTTAGGAAAGGTAACTATCACTATCAGTGACGTTTTACAGAACAATCTCAGCACTGTCAGTCATAACTCAATAATAAACACACAAACAGGAAATTAGGACTTGCAGCACTATAAATGTTCTACAGAACAGGCGACCTGTTCATAGACATCTCCACACCCACTACAGCAGTAGTTGCTGCCTCTCATCTCCAGCAGAAACCATAAACAAGTGAATTATTGTTTTACATCACAGAGCCAGTCTTTCAGCAATACCAGGGATCGAAATTAACACTAGTCCTCTAGCCCGGGCCATTTCTCCCAATGCTAAAGGTATCCTAAGGACTAGTAGAAATTCTTAACATTTGTTATTTGTATCACTATTCGGACTAGTAAGTTTTAAAGTTAGTTTCGATCGCTGGTATAATACGTGACGAACGGAACCATAAACCTCTAGCAGGTGGTCTTGATCATTACATATATGAGACCACTTACAAATTGGCTTCATTACATATATGAGACCACTTACAAATTGGCTTCATTACATATATGAGACCACTTACAAATTGGCCCCATTACATATATGAGACCACTTACAAATTGGCTTTTTTACATATATGAGACCACATATAAAGTGGCTACATATATGAGACCACATACAAATAGGCTTCATTACATATACGAGACCACATATAAAGTGGCTTCATTACATATATGAGACAACATACACAGTGGCTTCATTACATATATGAGACCACGTACAAAGCGGCTTCATTACATATATGAGACCACATACAAAGTGGCCAAGGGCTTTGTAAAGGATACAAGTCTCATGAATGCATAGCCAGGAGCATGGTGTACAAAGAGGCCTCTCTAAGGTAACTGTCCACACTTAGCCATAGACTACACCATAGCTACAGCCTCAGACATCTCAGAGCCACCTTGTTTTGTAGAGGAAAGCTTAGCACATTTCATCACAGAACCCTCCTATACCAAATCCTTAGTAAAAGGTGTTACGCTAATAATATAAGGCAACTTTACATACTTAGCCGTAGACTACACTGTTGATATGGTTGGAGTTATCTTAGAGTTACGGTTAGGACATTTCATCACGGCTGCTATATACACACCTCGGCTGGCAGCAACGTGTACTGATACAGATCCTTGAGACCCGACACCAGCTCGTCGTCGGTGTTGACGATGTACTCCACGTAGCGGCGGTACAGACACACCCAGTCACTCCCGCCGTCGATGCGGATCCCACTGGGGAGCTTCCGCGGGCCCAGACGCCACAGGTGGTTGTCACACTCGTAGAACGTCTGGTCCAGACCCTGCTTCTGGATGAACCTACATGGGAGACGAGGAACGTTACTTCCATGTGGTGGGGAAAATATGGCAAAGAACTCCTGTAGCATGAACCTTGATAACGTAAGACACGTGGCTAACCTACATGTGAAATGAGTATTGTTAATGCGATCAAGCTTATGAAACATTTTTAGTATGATTTCATGCTAAAGCTAAAATTTTATATAGACATTTGTGAACAAAACCTTGACTTGAGCATGAGTTCATACTCAAAAGATTTTCTGGACCCGATTGAAAATATACGGCAAATGTATCTTCCAAGTGAAAACACCGAGATTGCTTCCTGGTTCCGACAATGTTGCTTTTGATGCAAACATAGCAT
>JAUTBR010192969.1:0-14693 GCA_032361205.1 Pseudorimula midatlantica | reverse complement strand
AGAGAGGAAATATGCAAAAGTGATGACTGGATAAGTATACTAACGAAAAGAGGAGATAATCTAAATCTCCTTCATTTCTTAATTATTTGAATTTCATGTACCACCAACCGAAACAAAAATATCGAAATGCGTTTCATCATTTCGGTTCGGTTCGGTTCGGAGAGTACGGACCGGTTATTTCGGTATACCGAGTACCGGTATACAGCCCTACAATGATATGTTATGTTAGCATTGCTATTGCAATTAATATGTTTTAACGAGCATGTAACAATTATTTACAGACAAACAGCTATTACGACATGAGTGGATTCCCGGTTCCTTCCACGATAGGAGGCCAGGATCGGGCAACACTTGGAAATGTGCCGTATTCAGGTATGTTTATATTGCAGATCGTTGTAATAGTGTAGAAGATGTGGATGGACGAGGCGTTAAAAACTATTGTACGTCGGTATGACTCGCATTGTGAGTTCCACTGTTCAAATTGGGGAGCGACATTAATATTTGATTTCATAATCCTGTTTGTCAATCTCCTTTTGATGCGTATATTTGTTTATGCTTTGTCAGTTGTTTTATTTGTACAGTTGTTTGAATAAATAGTTTATGAATCAAAATGATTCCTTCCTGAAAATATCTTTTAATTTGTTGAATAATCAATCTGCTATCTGGGGCAGGTGGTAGGGCAATTGTAGAATGTTTGGACATTTCAAATCCTGTTCTGGGAGCCCAGCATAAAAGTTTCTAAAAGTTACCTTTCTGACGTGACATGATGAGATGTGCGGTTTGTGGCAATACAGTTTTCATCCTTCGTCTGTTTGTACCAGCCAGTACTGAAAGTTTACTGAAACATTCAGTGTTACAGATGTTGCAGGTTCCTCCTGCCCTAAACTAACAAGTCGTGATATACGTGAAAGAATCTTGAAATCAACTCTAAACCCCAATTTAAGAAAAAGAAGAATGATCATAAATCTGGCTGCTTTTTTTTAACCACCACCGTAGATCACTTTACCAGTTAAGAATAGGACAGTACATCATGTTATGTATATGCCGCTAACCAAATCCCTTTAGGAATATGCACAGGCACTGCTCTATAGCTTATCTCCAGTTGCCTCCAGCATGGAGAGGGTTACTAAGGTATCGTACATGTGTTTCAACAGGCTCGACGGACACCAATAAACTGAACAGAGTTGATGCTCAATCTCCCAACCCCACGTCTCAACAGCAGTCGACACAGTCGTCACATCACCCGTTCATCAATCTGCAGTACGGCTACTACTACCCCTCCATGATGCACGGGACTGCCACCGGCTTCCAGTACCCGGCCATGTTTCCCGTACGTACACCCAGCCCCATTGTAAGGCTTTTTACCAGAAACGATCTGACCAAATAGCAGATCTCGAGCAGTAGACCTCGTAATGTTAATATGGGGTAGGTAGCAGTGCAATGGTATATTGTTTGGACTTGGCGGCCAAAGTACTGGGTTCAAATCCCGTCCCGGTAGCCTAGCATCAATGTTCGCAAAAGTTAACTTAGCATAGTAATGTAGTTATCATCATCCTTGGTCTGCAATATAGAGCTCTATATTGTGAATTTCCTCCTGCTCTAAACAAGTGAAAGAATCTTGAGAGCGGCTCTAAACCCCAATTCCAAAAGGAAATAATATAAAAAGATCTAATAATTTCTTCAGTGTTAGTCTGCATGGTTAGAATACACTGGTGATGCAGTGAGACTTGTTTGTTTTGCAGATGCCTCCTGTAACCAATGCTGCTCACGCTGGAACTACAGCTACACCACAATTCCAAAAGTCCTACGCATCCCACGGCTACAACGCCACTAAAGGTAAGGCATTGGCTGTCACATTTCTACATTGCTCACAATATTATTATGATTTTGTTTCTTTGTCTTTTATGTATTTTAATTTCATTTTAATTTTACTTTAAATTTATTTAATATTTTTTTGGTCGCAATATTACTGCTTTCTTTTTGCAATTATGCACTGTTCGTCTGATTCGTTATCAGTTCTTCACGTATGAGTGAAAGATTCCTCCTGTGACATAAAGCAATAATTAAAACCCTCATTATCAACGGTTGTACAACTTTTGTTTTCAGGATATGATGATCTGAACCCAACACCAGATTTCACCAAGACAGGCTACGGAACTTCACAAACCCAAGCCAAAGGATCGGCAGGAACCAGTACGTAAAATGGGATCATCTGTAAAAGTTAAATTACTATTTGAATATCAGCATTTGGGTGATGTTTACTTTCGTTCTACTGAACTATTCTGAAGAGGACTACATTCTGACAAATGCTGATTCAATAAATATTAGGATTACAGTTTATTTCAATGTCAAGATATCATTTATGCAAACTTAATTGAATTTTGTATTTATGTTTTTTTCCATCAAAAGGAACAGGCACTGCAGACCTAGCCACTTCTGCTTACAGTAAAACTCACACTCAGGTAATTCAAGTTGATTGTAATGTTTGCACTTAGGATATATTTTCATGGTTGTGCACATCTAAATTTTCATGGTTGTGCATATCTAAATTTGCACTATCTTTAGGTTTGTTCATAAAACTTTTAGATTTACTTTAAATTTTATAAACCGCCAGAATAGCCCCAAAGCATTGTTCTCTTATTTTACCCGATTTTGACATCCTGAAAAGCCATGAATTGTTTTCAGCAATGAGGAATAACAATGGGTATGAATGAAAATAGTGTTAACAGAATACATTCCTAATTTTTAAGATGTGAACTAATTCTTAAGAATAAGTGTTAGTTGAAATATTCTTGAAAGGCTCAACAATGTTGTCAATTAAAAAATTTGTACATCTCTTACATGGTTACCATAAATACTTTACTACTTTACTGGCATTCAAATTCCTGCACCCGACACATTGAATATGAGATCTGATGTGTGTTTCAGGGTTTTGACAAGCAGCCCTACCACGGTGGCACACCTCCGCCATTCAACTTGCCGATGGCCACTCAAGCAGGGCCCATGGGTGCCCCGACCACACCGTACGGCGCTCCCTTCGTCCCCTTGATGCCTCACCAGGCGCACTCGCAGATGCTGCACCATCCGTTGCAGCAGGTACATACCGGGCTTGACATAGATGTCTAGCACTCTTACGTAATGTACCCCGTATTATTATTCCTAACTCTTGTGTTCAGCCCTGGAGACCAGCATGTGAAATATTAAATTGATTTTACTCACCCAACTTTTAAAAATCTTTTTGAGTTCTTTTTCTGTGTTTTTATCTTGGTTCAGAAATATTTTAACAGAAAGTCTCATTTACCAAACTTGATACACGCACGTGTTATTAGCATGCATATTATTTTGTGATGGTAAATAAGTAGTATTGAAAGGATTTAACCCAATCAGTATTTGTCTTTTGGCAATAAAAGAAATGATCTGTTCTGTTCAATATTTAATATTCTGTATCCGTTCAAAGGTGATACGATTACGAACATTTACACCGATTACTTCTTATCAATACTGGCAGAGATTCCTAAACACATACAATAAAATAATTAAATGTTCATCCATCGCAAATGGATGAAAGATTCCCGCAGCGACATTTATAACTCCATAATCACCTACTCCTATACCCAGATACATTTTCGTGTTTTTATTTTGTTTCTGACCTTGATTTTCTTTGTTGGTGCTTTTTGACAGACTAGTGAGTGCATGAGTTTTTAATGCTGGCGTTGTCTGCTCACTAGGACTCGAGTGGTGTGTCCACCAGAGCTCAGCAGGCGACGTCCCAGGCCAAAGCTGGTGGTACCAAGCCATTCACAACAGCATACTGGGGCTCCAACTGAGGCGCTATCAGCAAGCACTGGATCATATACAAAAAACTACTGGATATATATATATATAAAAAAGATTGTTTCCTATCTGTCAGATTCCTGTTTCAATTTTACTTCTGGAGCTGTGAAGAAAACGTTCGTAATGACGTATGTTGCGTGAGGACTGCTGTGAGCGCTGTTGTAGCAATACTTTTCTCGTAGGCACACATATTCATAAAACTATTTTCTATGTACAGTCATTTTCGCTCTGTTCTGGAGTTTATGCATATTTTTTATGTGGTGATTCCAACATCATTCGTGTCATGGAAACGGCTCTCGTAAAAGCATGAGGAATTCTGAAGATTGTAGATTTGAGCGATGGTGCCTTACATTGTCGTTGAGGAGTCACATTACTGGATCTGGAATAACTACCATGAACAATTTAGTAGCTACGTTGAAAGTGGCCTCAAAAGTGTTGAATTTGATAGCAGATTGATAATCAATTTGTAAAAAAATGTTGTAATTATTGATAATATACATGCATTGTCCTTGATTTCCTATCCACTGGTGGTACTGCACAGTACCTTAAATCATATACTTAAAGAGGGTCACGTCTGGAATTCTTGAGCTCACTGTGTATAAAAACATTGGTATCTCCTGTGTGCATGTGTCTGAGTTAGCAGCCAAGTTTGGAATCTTAGACTTTTAGCACTAGCCTGGAGTCACCCCACTATGTGTATCTGTCTTGTATCATTTGTTGAATGGTTTGCTTTTTAAAAAGAGAGCTACAGTATAAATATTTCAACATGTGTCTGTAATAAAATATGAAATGTGTACAATGTTGAGTTCTGTCTTTTATATATCGAACATTTCCACTGGATTAGTCACAAGCACAGCTCTAATGGGCATCTCGGATTGTTTATTCGTTAATTGTAAAACCAGTTCATCCCTGATGTATTTTACCAGGTAATTATTACTAGTACTCATGAGTTAGTCCATGGGCTGGGAGGGTACACACACACATATACCGTCTCACACACACACACACACACACACACACACACACACACACACACACACACACAAACAGTGCACAAGGACTGGATGATAATTCGGCTATGGACAGTTGAATTTTGGAAAACAACTAGGTTTTGTTCCAGTGACAGTCTTGGACGCACATTCTGGACAGGGGGCTGCTCCTTTCTAGTTGTTCTGTCTACTTTCTGTCCTTTCTGTCCGAAGCATGCGCAGTTATCAACACCGCACTGTAACAGAAAGTACAGGCAGAACAGCTAGAATGGATCAGCCTCCTGGACTGTCAGTGGAACACCACCCTAGACTTGCCACTAGGACTGCCCCTGGAAAACTTGTACAAGAAGAAGAATCTTTATTTTACTTCGGATATGTGAATAACAAAACACATTAGCTCTGCTAGAGCTATTATTTCTTGCCAGATATTGTGGAATGACAAGTTCATATTATCTCTTGAGCTATTATTTCTTGCCGGAAATTGTAGGATGGCATGTTCACATTAGAGCTATTATATGGGCAGTTTCACAATCGGTGTACCCCTATTTGTCTCGCACCCCTCCAATATTCAACCAAAACTGTCGCCATAATATTGCAGATATAAGCAGAGGACACGCACAATGAATTTAATTATTTCACACCAAAAAAAACAATTAAAAGAATGAAGACTATATTTTCATGAAATAATTATTGTTAGTAACATAAGCATTATGTACAGTCAAGAACTGAATATTTCTGTTTTAAATCAACTAATGGAACCATATCCTCCAGAGAATAGTAAAATAATTTTAACTTGTTCAAAATGAGGAAATAAATAAGGCACTGTATTACATTTAGAGTAAAAATTATATTTATTCTACAATCAACTGTCATTATCAGGACTCTTGAATGGCATAGGTCTTGTAGCTAATCATACAAAGTATAGCCAATACTGATTACAAAACTGAGCAAAAAATACGAGTTTAAAATGGTAATTAGTAATGATGTAGCAAATTATATAACCTATGGATTCTTCCGAAGAAGACGTAAGTTTTGACACTGTTGGCCCGTTATGTGTGATTACGCCGCTATCTGTGATTATTTATACTTAGCGTCGATGCAAGCGACCGCTAACTGTAACTATCAACGCTATCTGTAATTATGGAGCGGCACATTTGACCGCTATCTGTGATTATCACCTATTGTCCCTCTCCAATAATTACAGATAACGTTGATAGTTACAGTTATCGGTCGCTTGCATCGCCGCTAAGTGTAATAATGGCATATAATTCACAGCTACTGTACATCTAGTAATTTATATCAGCAGTATTCATTGTGATAAAATAAAATAAACTATGTTAATTGATTTATGAACAGAAAGAATGTACAAACTGTATGACTCCACGAAGTCGTAAAAGTGTAGTTTTAAGAAATGAGACAAAGAAATGTAAAAAATATGGCCGTTTTTTGTTCATTTAATGAAAATGTTACCGTTTTTCCTAAAATAAATTGCTATTTAAGCTTCATCTACGAGACTTGAGTAACAAATCAATGTTAAAGTGTAGCCTGCAGCTGCAAATTACACATTATAACTATTTTTTAAGTGGCACGCTGATTGTGAAACAACCCATATATTGCCGGAAATTTGCCCATGTCTTTCTTGAAGGAACTTTGGCTGATTTACTTCTTGTTGGTCCAGTCCACTGATTTGCCTTTACATCTTGACTACTGTGGTTGATGGTATTGCGAATTAATGGCGACACCGTTTTAATTCCATTTGGCAAAACAATCAGTTATAAATGTAATTATGGACACCCATGATTATAATGACCCATGGATTATAATGAAACTACTCATCTATGAAGTACCTTATACTAGTAGTTAATCGCCTCCGAATATCTGGAGCTGCCCATGCTATTGACGTACCTTACGTGTATGGATTGTTGCTGCTTTTATTAGCTAATTTATCATGTTTATGATGTATTAATGGTGGTTAATATTAATCGATTTCCTGCTTGGTTACGTAAGCGAACATTATGGCCTACCTGCGTGGTGTAAGTGTGTGACTGCTGATAAGTGGCAACACTGAACCATGTGAATGTAAAAACACCGACATTGATTTGTATAATTGATTTCTTAAACAAAACTGTATAATTTTGCATGTATGTTTTGTGTGCATTCGATACAGTGTTTCATTTCTTTATTCTAAGCAGGTACTTTCTATAAATGTATAACGTCTAAATTGCCACGTTCATACTAACCTGTTGAGAATGTGTATGAGATAGATAAGATGTCATGCCATCAACCATCTGGAAATACTGATACTATTCAGGGATTTTGTTTGGAAGTAATGCTCTGGTAATATTGTAAGTGGAATATAATGCTTTGCCAAATTAATAGTAAGGTCATAGTTTCCTGTGATGAGTTGGCTCCGTTGGTCGGAAAGATACATAAATATAAGTTATGCATATGATATCTACCAGCAACCAATGAACTTGGCTTGACTGTGCCATCCATTGCCATCATATTTTTGTTCATATGATGCTTTATTACTTGAAATGAAATGGTTGACATTTATATTCTATTTGGACCAACTTATTGTATGAAGTAACACTATTGTATTTCTCCACGAATTGTACAACTACTGCATCAACAACAAGAATGGCATTTGTATTAAGATCTATAATGCCCTGTTTATTAATACAACCATATATTCTGTCTTCACCCGCAAGACTAATACTATTAATGTGTCCTCACAGGAATTTAACGTTCTCTTGTCGTCTAACCAACATACGGGTACTAACTATTCATCTATCCATCCATCCGGGTATTCCACAGTGTCGAGACTATTGATCTTCCTTTCATGATATGTCGTCATGACAACACGACACCGTCTTTGAATAATTGAAGTACGTTTTTATCTGTTTTAGACCATCGAATTTGTAAGCGTAAAACGTATATATATATGTTGCAATCGATTGGAGCTTCGTGTAGACTTGTGTATCATATTTGCTCGACATTGATCGTTAAAGATGGTAAAATACGATTATTCTTAAAGCAGTTTTAAAATATGAATGTTGCCCGCATAGGGCTACAGTGTTGACATTAACTCTACGGGAATTGAAAAGAAAACAAATTAAATCCATTGTCAACTTTGTGGCATTATAATGTATAAATTATACTATAATCATCGTGTGAAGTATTTGTAGTTTATATGAACTCACTATTTTGGTGCACTGTTTATAATTGATATGAGCTTGAAAGCATTATTTTGAATAGTTTTGAAAAGTCTTTTTCTCCTAATTCTCTACGGCATTTTTCTTTGATTGATTGAGAAAACTAAATTGTTACATTTTGATGTATGGTATTTTCAAAAAAGTCTGATAATCTTAACAATAATGTCCTCTTTGATTGTTAATATTGTTAAGAAATTATACAACGTTGGTTTGGTGAATGTATTCGCTTGTGACATAAAAAAAGGTCTATGTATGAAACCACATTTTCGGCAGATATATATAAATATGTCGTCGATTTTAAATTTTACTTTTAAATATTGTCACTGCTTCAACTGTCTAATAATTAAATAGTCTCGTATAGCCATGAACGTTTTATATAACGGAATCCTAGAAGTAACACGCTTATAAATTACGTTTCCATCGGCTCTGTTGCTCAGAACAGAATGTTGCAAAATATTAGAGACTCGCTACAAGCGTTACACCTGGATAAACGAACCACTTTTATCGCTACAATAGTTTTAGCTAACCACATTCTCAAGTACTGTAACGCTACAAATGTTTTATGTTTACAATTGTTGGAAGTCCATAGAATTTGCGATCTCTGTGACCCCATGTCCTTTCATTTAGTTGGGGCGTGACACAATTTCCTTCAATATTTACAGCTTGTTATGTTTTCTATACGATGCACAAAAATAGCTCTGTCTTTGTCATTGTGATCTCTTCAAAATGTCAAAAGTAAAACCCAGCATTAGGAAAAACAAACCGTACGTTTTTATGTCTATGATACTTGCAGCACATTCTTTTTACATCCTGGCATGCATTAGTTTTGGTTTAAATACTGTGTATATCCATGTTTACATGTATATACATATATTCGTAAATACAAATATAAAATTAAATGATTCCACACAAAACAAGCGCTCCATCTATATAGGCATCCGTTGAAGACCACTCGCAGCTTCCGATAAGAAAGTAATGGGCATATAGCCCCTGTTCGGCGTTACTTGAATGTTCAAATATGATCATGCATTTGCAAGACCTTGGAATAATGTAGCTACTCAATAAGTTAATATGTGCCATCATTATATTTAATTATCGAAATCAGTTCAAGATGCAACAATATTTGAATTAAACATCAACAAAAACAATAGCAAATCCAGGTACACTTTTATATTAACTTTATTGTAACATTTTATACACACACATATCACAGACAAAAGATGTATATGGGAAAGGCGTAAAGAATATTTGACAAACGCTGTGAAACGAAAGTTGCTGTGGATAGAACTAAACTACGAACGATGCTCTGTGTAGTTCACTTGGAGTAGTTCACTTGGAGTAACAACACCAACATATTAACATGCAAACAAATTATTAACGATAGTGTCAACAATGCATAAATCAAATCTATATTAAATACAATTTCTCATTTTTAAGATGCAATCATAAAACTAGTATACATCGTCACAAGTAATATATAATAATTTCGGATGCATTCAACAAAAAATAATTGACGAAAACGTTTGGTTTTAACGGATCGTTGAACCGTGTGTCATGTAGTTTTCTATAAAAACTAACAAACTCAGAGAACACGTAATACGCATAGACCGCACGCAGACACAATCAGGAATTATCATAGCAAACGCAGAAGTTTCAGCAGTATTGGTACTTTGTATAATAAGCAGTAAGATTACAAAAACAATTGCTATCGTATACTGATGAAAACACTAATACTATTAGTATACGATGCTGTATTAAAAGTGTAAGGCAGTTGCAAAGAGATCACCGTCATTAATACAGTAACTTATTCTTTATATTGTACTCGCGATATGTTGATAGCCACACTGCATAGTAATATAATATATGGCGCAGAATATTGATATAAAAATGATGAAAATATTTTGTCGCAAAGTCATTTAAAGATTTGTTATAAGAACTCATTTTCATTATTGCACATTTGTAAATATGTGCTACTTCACCGTATATGTTGTTCAGCAGTTCAAGGGTGAAAGTCGTTTATATTGGGGGTAGGGGTGGGGCTGGGGGAAAAGGGGATACGGCACATGCATATTTGAGGCCAAAGTTCAGCAGTGGCCGGGGTTATATATACATTATGTATTCTTCTTTTCCATTTTTAAAAATAGAGACATCTGAGCATAGATACAGTATGTACAAAAACAATTGTTTGCTGCAACAACTTATTAGTATATACTCTTCACTTATAACAACAGTATATTATATATACATAAACGTCATCGAAACAAAACAAAAAAGGAAAATAGAATAGCAAGACAAACTAACGTTAGAGTAGTAATATAATAGGGAGCATCAAACATGGAAGGGTATACACGAATAACGTCATTATCGTCACATCTGTCGTCTAGGATTACCTTCTTGAAATGTTTTAATTTACCCAACCACATGCCCCGAGATCACTAAACATTTGGAGTACGATTTAATGGTCAAGCTCCAATTTTATATGTAGATTTGTGAACAAAAGCTTGAGACGAGTATTAGTATGTACTCAGTTTCGTAATCTCATGGCCGCGCAGAAAGTATATAATATACTGCTTAAATGCAAAACTATAATTATTACATACTCCTAAAGGTAATGTTAACTCGGACATTAACACATGGTCTACCATAGTATATGGCTAAGTTTGGAGTTTACGTGACCTGTTAGTTACGTCTTTTCGTACAGCAGAGCGTGGTATCGTTTCACGAAGTTCTCACATCTACTACGAGACCATTAGCACTCTCGTAGCGATCTCTTACAATTAGGATCATGCGTCTACGAGAGCGAAATGGTCTTAAAGTGAATGAGACCACCGAGAAACGACACCCTGGTAGTAATTCGTAATATATGTTTTTCATGTTTGATGCCCTAGAGAAATATACATGAAATTACAATTTTCAGACCAACTCAGATTGTCCGAGGCACAGATGGTCCAAAGCAAATTGACCATATTAAAGCTATTTCCTTAAAAATATTGAACAATATCAACATTGGTGTCTGAATAATTCATCAGAAAACAAAGAAAAACAAAAAGGTGCCTAATTTTCTTAATTGTTTCTTTTACTTAGCTGACATCTACATTGAAAACAAAAACACACTTCGATGTCATCGAAAGTTGCTTTAAGTGAACATAATATAATCTTTAGTTACATTTTCCTTTTTTTTCTCTCTCTCTAATAGTACGTGGGCGTATTGAGTAGATTGATTATTAAAGCTACCATGGCACAAATGGAACTGTTATTTCTTAAGTACATCGATAATCATGTATGCTAAAACGAACTATTCATATTAGATTACAGTTATAAACAGTAGAATATTGCGAGGCAACGCTGTGAACATTAACATTATTATTCATGACACAACAACTCGTAAAACTGTTAACACCAACTCTGATCTTTCCTTGTGTTAAATGCCCTCTTATATCCGTTAGAGAGAAAATAGTCGAAATAAACCTGTCGTATACTATTTTAAAAGATGCATAGTGAACCTTTTGTGAACATAATGAGTAACACAATATTGTGTTAAAACGAGTCAATCATTAAGAAATAAAAAATATATAGATCTCTATATTCTCATGTGAATTCACGAGAACGTAATCAACAATGAAGGAAAGATCAACGTGGTATAAAACCCGAGACAACCTACACTCGAGTGGGCTTCTTGTCTGGGTTCGAACTTTCATATTGGACGGATCAGGGCATCGGGTGAAGTCCTCTTAGTAACGAGGACTTCAATGTCAGTCTACAATCACAACAATGCTTTTCAGGCTAGTAACTTCCTCTAAAGTCTCCCATAGGCACGCATTCATAGAACATATAGTGAGTTGGTTGAGCCATCGGTTCCTTGCCAAAACAATATAATCGCAGTAGCTCAGAGAACGCACGGAAGCGATGTCATCGACCGCTGTATACCGAGTGAAACGTGTAAAAATTGTTCTGAGAATTTTGTCGAAGGCTGCTTATGACGCAGCTGGACAGATTTTGAAATTACAGAGAGGAACTTAGAGGTGCTAGTCATCTGACTTGTCAAGGATGCCCAATTTCTCACCGACCCATTTGCACTTGGCAATGATCTCGTCCTGCATGAGAGAGAAACACATGGACAAGATAGCCATCCCGAACAGGACGTAGATGGCGCCCAGAATGAGCTGCGCCTGCGCCTGGGGGTTTTCAAAGTCAGTTCCGGGCACGACGTCTCCGAATCCGATGGTACTGAGGGTGATGAAACAGAAGTAGGCCGACTGCAGCCAATCCCAGCTCTCCCACAATCCGAAGAGCACCGCGCCGCCGAAGATGTACCCGCCGATGACGACCATGGTGATCGTCAGAGGAACCGTAATCTTCTTCTCGTCCAAGTCATCGTCGTCGTCGTCGCTGTCGTCGTCCAGAACCACGGGGTCGTTCTTCATAGGCGGGGGTCTGTTCATGTGCTTGAGATCCAGCGGGACGATCTTGACAGCCTTTCCCCCGGGACTTGGAACTCTGGATCCCGGGCGGCTGTTCTTGGACGGCGGTCGACTCTTGTCGTTCCCGTTGGTGTCGGTGCTTCCGGTCGGAGATTTCGTTGGGAGTCGTGAGAACTCGCTGGATTTGTCGGTCTTCCACGCTGGGTCATCGCCTCGCTGCATGGGCTTGATCTGTACTACTTTGGTCTTGGGGCTCTTCTTTCGTCGGCAGCATCCGCAGCAGCAGATCTTGGCGTAGATGAAGCGGAATATGTCTGCGAGGACGTCTCCGATGTTGGCGAGACACAACAGCATGAGCGGGATACCCAGCACGGCGTAGGCGATACAGACAAGTCGACCCCACACAGTCTTGGGAGCGATGTGACCATAGCCTACAATGGACGAAAGAAAGTTGGTGGTCAATTTACATTCAGAGAACGTCGATTTCTTTAACTACCGCAACTCTACTTCGGTAATAACAATCGTGTACATGATCCAGCCGCAATTGTAAGAGAGATGAAAGTAAGTTTAGCATAAATCAAAGAATTATGTTATGCTATACTTCCTGTCCGTGTATAATAGATAAAAGCATGTGAACATGTGGCACTAATTAATAGATTCGTGACATTAACCACCCGAAATATGTTCGTGACACTAATTAATATGTTGGATGTTATAAGGAGCGTATACGCTTCTGAGAATACTGCATAGAGGAGAGTACTGTAGTAGATTGTAATGGAGGAAGTGCAATCCGAGAAACGATGTATAGCTAGCTGTATGCATTCCATTATGTCTACACGGCCAGATTCACTGTTGTTATTGTTTTTGTTGTTTACAGTAAGTAATAAGTATGATATATAATCGGTTGTATTTTGGTAATATGCCTTTCGAATTTGTGACATTATGATCATATGCTTAGAAATAAATAAATTATAGTTCAATCAATCAATTCATGAATTGAATGCACAAACGCATACATTGAATAAAATAATTACTTAATATGATATTCATCTTGAGATTGAGGGACTGAAAATACATTTACATTAAATTATACTACGCGAACCAAGATAACTATGATGTAAGATAAGATGTGTTTGATAGAGAACAAAAATGCCGTATTAGTAAGTGAGTGAATATGGAGTTTAACGTCGCTGTGGGAATCTTTCACCCATTGGCGCCGTATTAGAACATAAGAGTAGAAGTGTGAAAGTTAAAAATGAAGAAACAAGGTATCCTTTCACCGAGCTATCTTATCCGCTAAGAGACCATAGCGCTCTCTGCAGTGTATTAGCTATCGACAAAGAGCGCTATGGTCTCTTAGTGCATAAGAAAGCTTCGTGAAAGTATACCTAGATGATATCTTAGGTGCGTTCAAAATAAAATACATGTATTGTAGCGTAGTGTAGCCTATTGCATGTATTCTATCTTGAACGGGTTAATAGGAACATTACAAGAAATCGATTTGCGCATGCGTCCAGTCCGTACACTTAATGCTTTACGTTTTCCTACAAAATACTACTGGGTCCCGACCCGTAGTGAAAAGTATTAATACGTATTTAATACTACACGTGCTGGCTGAAAGGCTTCTGTAGCAATACATATTACTACATATTGATATGTATTATATCTTGAACGCACCTCGAGGAATACTACAGGGGTCGTATTCCGGGTACTCTTTAACATTAGAACTTAGTCAGAAAATATCTATTTAAAATTGACATACGCAGAAAACGTTTTAAACAAATTCTTAGTAGGCCTACTTACGAACCTCCCAGGACTTACGAAGTTTCAAGAATACGGCCTTAGGGCACCATTTCATCCACTAAGATACCAATTCTCACTCGTAGTGATCAAGGTCCTCGTATACTAAATGGCGTCATTCCAAGGTAGTCCTATCTCCAACCTTGGCAATGCTGTAGTTCATGGCTCATGTTGGAGAAATTGGTACTGTTTCTCGAAGTGCACGAACTCGCACGTATTAGAGATCGCTACGGGAGTCCTTATGGTCTCGTAGCAGATATGAGAGCTTCGAGAAACGATATTACTTTAACCGAGATTTTTGGTTGGTTGATTTGGGGTTTAAAGTCACTTTCTAGAATCTTTCACTAATATCATGACTGCATGCGTATGTACTGCTTGACTAGTCTGGATTTCCACCAGTTTTTATAGTGCTAGTTCACTTAGAATATCATGTC
>JAUTBR010192636.1:0-14728 GCA_032361205.1 Pseudorimula midatlantica | reverse complement strand
CACACACACACACACACACACACACACACACACACACACATTCACACACACACACACACACACACACACACACACACACACACACACACACACACACACACCACAGAGGAAGGTGTGGGCGTACATCATCAACAACGCTGGTAGTAATTCGGGAATGTTTTCACTTCCACAGGAGCATTACGCAACACATTCTGCAGTTTATGTGAACGTCTTCCTTGTAGGTCTCACGTCATTGAGAAAATGTGCACATTAAAGAATCTGTTTTCACACCAAACAACGTGGGGAGAAAAAATGCAGAAAGCAATTTTCTTCTTGTCGCCATGAGTTAGTACTTCCATATGTATGTTATACACACCCATGACAGGATACGTTTAATTGAGAACCACATATTCATACCACTGATAGTTTTTGTTGTACACTCATTCTTAGTACTAGTAGTTTATACTACGAAGTATACAAATACTGGTAAGTGTAAATTAGAGTATAGACTATAGACATGTATTGACTACACGTTAAAAGGTGTATCTTTGTTTGTAATTAATAGTGTAATATAGTATGCATATTATGTTGGTATCTATTTGACCTTTTCATCAACATTGTGGTGATATCCTTCTGGTGGGAGTGGAGCCCTTTATACCATAAGACCAACGAGCCCAGGATATCGTTTCACCATAACACTCTCAAAAGTGCACAATCCCTATTTATTAGAGATCGCTGCTAGAGGCCTTATTAATATGGTCGTAGGAGATATAAGAGCTTCGAGAAACTATACCACGGTGGAAAGGCAAACCAAAGACGACCACTATACTCACGATGCACACAGACATTGGCGCCCAATTTTCACAACATTTCAAACGGTCGTGCACTGCAGAGAATAAAATGAACCACACACAATATTAAATTCAAACATATACGTTATAAATAAACTATTTATGTAATCAATACGGGCTTGTATTTAAGTTTATTTAGAGTAATTAATAGTTTCATTAGTATCGGGTTTTTTTCTGAAATATCTTCCCAGGGTTTTCACGACATTAACATTTCCATCATGACAGTTGTACGCAAGCACGTCTTGTCAGTCTGGTATTTTGTGAGAATTACAGACAAGGGAAAGGGTATACATGCCTTCTTACATAATCTGTACCTAACTATTGTCTGTTACATTTAATTATATACGTAAATCTAGATAGATGAAAGTCAGTAGAACATCTTGTTCTGGACAACTACACGACCTCGTGCTTAACCCTTGCAGGTGTAAAAACTATTCACAAATGCATGTTATATGTTACTATAATCAGTTACATAGAACTATATATTCAATACATTGATAACGTTAATAACTGCTTGTAATAGTGCCGTACAGAATTTCTCTTAGGCAATGAGATGTCTGTAGTACTAGTATCTCATTTCTTTCAGGTCTAATAGTATTCGTTGCATAGCTGGTATATAGTAGCACTCGGAGGGGTTAATCCGCGAGAGCCAACCGTACCCCTACGTAACATACTTCATTACTCAGCGAGATGCACAGAATACGTTAATGTACCACCTTCTCCAGCTTTCTTTTTCTGTTTTCATCCTTCAACTGGAAAAGGAAATTGATGGCAAAGATATTTCAGGATGTGTGGGTTTTTTCTCACAAATCTTTCCTAGACGTGCCCGATGCTTATACTCCGATACCGTTGCTGATCCTGTACCAGACTAGCGGCTCCATGACTGCCAGTACTGGAAATGTAACATTTATCATGTTTAGTATTGCAGGTTCAGTTTATAGTCAACAAATGATCTATCTTGTAGTGAATTACATCGCCTGTATTAGGAATAGTAACATCATGTTTAAAGTTCCTTGAATTTGATGGGACAAAAGAATTTGAAATTAAGTTCTCACATATAGTCATATTAAATTTAAACATCGATAACATTACGTGAAATTTAACATTAATTTCTTACTTGTCTTAGATCATCTGTTAACTTACGTAAAGAGAGCTACAGCATTTTTGATCACTGTGAAAATATATGCTTGACAATGAGATTGAGTTATTGATAGCTTATAAGCTAAATCATTTTTATTTTTTTTATTGAATTACTATTTTTATTGTTTTATGTTATAATAATAATTATTTGATTATTGATAATTGTTTCTTGATAACAACAACAACAACAAAAACAACAACAACAACAACAACAAAATCCCACATACCACCAACAATGGAGTTAGTTGAAATGGGATTCCCAGAGTTGGTGTGTTATGCAATGTGTTAAGATCTATATTTGTGAAAACACCTGCTGTGTCAATAGTAATGATAACTACCGTAAATCAAAAGCGTTGTGTGCACACACAGACTGTTTATCAACACTGAGACTGCCGACAGTGCGCGTGCTGTGCCCATACAGACTCCCAATGAGAAGCAAATCTAACTATCTAATGACGCAGAATGGAGCACTTACAAATTCAACATCGCAAAAGATGATAAAGAAAAGAATAAATCAACAAAATTGGTTTGCACCAGCTAGCAAGAAACATGAATACTCTACCAGATTATATATACTTTATTTGCAATATTGTTGTGTTAAGATATATAACATTATAAATCATGATACATTTATGGGACTATACGTTTAACAGACGTTGCCAGTGTTATTATGGTGATTTGTATATGGTGAGATGAGAATATGACATAACTGTGCATTGTCATAATAGAAAATCCCACAAGTTACGTCAGGTACACGATACCAGGGCTGATGCTTATGTTTACAGCACTGCTGCCCACTATAGAACTTGTAACAATACTGGCACAATACTGGCACAATACTCCATCTCAGGCTTGTAGCCCTTCCTCCTTCCATTGCTTTTCTGGAACTAATCAATCTGGTATACTAATATTTGGACATTAAACATCAATGAGAAAACATATTTAAACAATTGCCTGTCAATAATATTTATTCAGAAATAAGGAAATGGAAATTTATATTATTATGTTTTTTTCCCCTCTCTCTCAATTTGTGCGCCCTCATAACCAAAACATAAACATATTTCCACAGATGGTTTTCATAAATTGGTTGTAATGTTTCCATGCTACTTGGACTCTCAGAAGAACCACCTACGAAAACAGATTTCCTTCATAATGTCCTGCACATCATTCCTGTATTGACAAAACTAACAGCAGTTTTTATAGGGGCACACACCACGAAGCGTGGGTTATGTTAAAGTGATATACGGCACTCGTGTTTGACATGCCTTATCACCCCTCAAACACTGATAATATCTCAATCCAAGATGCTTAGAGCTGATTGGTCGAGCAGATGGAAGATTGAAAGCATCCGAAGCGTCTATTGCAGATCTTTGCCGCACATCGCCGAGAGCGTGGTCGTGTGAGTTGTCTAATATCTTGCAGCATCGACGACTGCTGACTTCCGTATCTGCTTAAAATCTAATCCACGCCAGAAAGAAATAAACAAAAAATTACTCTTATCAGATGATTTGTGGAATAACAGACATGAATAAACCGACACATTATAAGAAACTTACACTACGTCTAAATTGTGCGTACAATGCGAATACAATCTGGATATGTGCTGTATATAAGAAAGTGTGCTGTAGTTTGGATATATCACATCCACTGCTACGATCTCATTCATAAATACTCGTTATCTGAGATTGACGATTGATAAGTTGATTGATGATTGTTGGTTATTGCATGGGTCATTTGTTGCTTGGTTTGTTTAGTTATCCTCACATTATTTATATATCTACAAAGGTCGCAGTACAAATGGTATGCAGGATGATTTGACTGAGATAACTGGCTGTCGATTGATTCCTGTTCAGAATGCCCTGGCTTGGCTCTTCAGGAGTTCTTCTAGTTATAGCATTGGAAACATAATATACAGGTATTAATATATAGTGGTATTAAATATAGGCATATTTAATACCAAGTGTATGATACAGCTCATAACTATCATAACTATCTGTGTACAGTAAAGTCTATAAAGTTACCACCATAGTTGTACTTGATTCTTGAGGTAGGTATTTATATAGGCTCGACTGCGAATATCATCACTGGGGCTGTTATAAAGATGGATATACCTACGTAGGAGTATCCTGTTTATTTTCTCTACATAGACACATCCGTCATCACTGACAGAGCGTACTGTTAGAGTATGTACTGCTATGTGCATTACACCCAATGTATACCATTACCATTATTGAAAGTGCTAATGTCCTAGGAATGAATTCGGAATTCCAATTCCTCTCAGCAGATTTTGCTCCAGTGATTATTCCAAGCAGGTGTTTATTTAACACAGGCTGTTGTTTCTTTTACATGATAGCATACTGTATCACTGTGCGTGTATATGTGGGTGTATAGGTATTTTGTCATCTTGATTTTTTTTTGTTAGACATGGTTTTTACGTCATTTGTTTCAATGTTTTCAGTGTAGATACCATGACCATGTTTTCGTTCGATTACTTCTAGATTCCTTGCTTGTAGTTGTTCTACAGAAGGATATCAAACCCACAAAAGAAATCGATATAGAAAAGCAAGTGATTATGGCATGCCTACAGCTAGAGTTTGAATCTCGCCCGGGTTGCCTGGTATCTCGTCCGCATCAAAATAAAACGTTACAGTTTCATGTTGGCTAGTTGAAGTGTACTGTCCTTTACACATATTTCCTAAACCTTTGGTAATGTCGGAAACAGTAATGCATTTACATGTCTATCATAGAATATACTATAGGTTCTTCGCCCAAAATAAGCAGCTACCATGAGTGTTGACCTAGAGTGAAATGAGGAAGTCATGTATAAATACAAATAATTTTTCTATGCATAAAAGTAGTTTTTTACGTCTCTTATCAGACCTCGTTTGAACTGTTTTTACACATGCTTCTTCAACCTATGAAATCCTTATATCTCAACTGAATATCAATTATGAACCAATCAAAATCACATATCAGATTAACTACTGCCTGTATTAGCATTATCAACCAATCAAATCACATTATCTGATACATACATGTCAAATATCCAGCAATGAGGTTGGCTTATCTCCTGACCTGCTTTCAAACACCTAGGCTATCCACAGATCGCTGCCAGATTGGCAGTGCAAGACGACTGGTACCTGTGATGAACATTGGAGAAAACGAGTCAGTGAACTGGTAATAGAAAATACATGTAACTTGTCATTTGAACATGTGATAGATCTATTTCTACAAAGGTAAAAGGTGTAATGGTCTCCGATTTAGCTCCAACAAGTACTTCTCACAGAACACGTGATCATGGGTATTGGTAATTCTACCCACAATCATCGTGTACTATCCTGTGTTACAAATATAAATATAAATGACCTGTTTTACCCAAGACTTCTTCATTACATATGTTATACACATACCATTATCTTTTACGTATTTATATTGGCAAAGACATCTCCCTGATAGCGGCAACTTGGTAAAAATGCCCACAAGACTCGGGGAAACCATACTGAGAGAACATATTGCTTCAACATTATTCATACTTTTCCATCAGGATAACCATTGTGTAATGCTTTACAACAGGCCAAAGCATCAGCGGAACTGCCTCGGTGCCAGTCCCAATAAAATACTACTGGACATAAAACAACTTTAACATCTGAAAAGACAAAGCTACTTTACTCTTGACAAGTGATGTGAAGAAATGCTACAAGGATGTCACTCTCTTGAAGAATCTGACATAACTTTCCGGGTTCGCTTCAACTCGCATTTAGAGCAATCTCCACTCACCTATGTTGTTGTACTAGCACCACGGGGTAGAAGACACGGCCTGGGAATTGCTGGGGTAAAAAGAAGTGCAGATATTGCAACTGTAGAGAACCCTCTGTTTACGTTGGCAAGACAATACCCACTATTAAATCAAAGATAATGTTTAAAGAAAGGAAAAGACAATAACTGAAGACAAAATACATGGTTCCAGAAAACAATGCTAGCTCTTTGAATGAGAGCATCTATCATCAAGTTTTCACTCCAGACACTAAAAAGTGTATTGGTTGTGGCAGCCAGACCATAGACTATACTGTAAGTACTCTGAAGAAACGCGTTCTTCTGCTTTATTTGGAAATGTCTTATTTAAGCGTTATATAATGCAAACATGTTTACAATATCTGTTTAATGTTGCAAAAAGGTTATACTCGATCCCACGTGAAGAAGATATGCTACATGTGTGTGTGTGTGTGTGTGTGTGTGTGTGTGTGTGTGTGTGTGTGTGTGTGTGTGTGTGTGTGTGTGTGTGTGTGTGCATGTACTGGCTCACTACTAGTAACCAGTACTGCTCACTACTAGTAATCAACACCACAGAACTTAAAAGATGATATTTTGCTATGAATTCATTAAGACAATTATACATTCATTACACATTATGAGGTATACAGGATATCATTGGAATGTTTTTCGTAAAATCTTTCAGGAATATTAAGAACCGGTCAGAATGGTCAGTGCCAGATGAATCTCGACAGGTTCTACTGTAATCTCGACAGGTTCTACTGTAGTCGGACAGGTTCGGATACCTGTATATTTATACTACAAGCTGAGTGTAACAACCAAGCAGATCTTATGTTACCATTGCCATTGTTGACCTACATGTAACTGTATCAATAGTTCAGAATCGGTCAAGTAGCTTCATACAGATGTATGGGTATCAAAGACTGGGTGAAGCTTTACCTGCCGGAACATGTACCAGCTATCTAGATGCATACATGTATAACATATAGCACAAGGAACAACCTGCACACAGTGATAAACGATTTCTGCAACTCAGACGGAGACAGAAATTTACCTGCCGAAACATGTACCAGATATCTAGATGCATACATGTATAACATATAGCACAAGGAACAACCGGCACACAGTGATAAACGATTCCTGCAACTCAGACGGAGACAGCAATTTAAATGAAGCATCGTTACAGGGCTTGTACATGCTGGAGGTAAACAATGGCTGCAGACTAACATGCTACATGACAGCTGAAGACCAATTACTTGCAGCACTTCAGAGTTAAAAGATATTGTATTGTAACTGCACATCGTATAGTTCTAGAGCTAAAAGCCTGGCAGTGTGTGTACCTGGTAGCTCTAGAACTGAAGACATAGTTCCCAGCATAGCAATGCATAATGGACCTCAGCCGATGATGCTTCGTGAAGGTGAACCAAGAAATACGGTACCCATGACCCAGTGAGCTCTCCCTATCTACTTACCATCTCATCAACACTACTATTACTATTCTAGGACAAGAAACAACACTAAATCCAGGGCTACGGTATCCACCAGCTGTTCTGTTAAGGTCCTGGGTCTCTTTTCTCCAAGCTCTCTTAGCCACTAAGAGACCATAGCGCTCTCTTTGCCGATAGCTAATACACTGCTAAGAGAGTGCTATATAGTCTCTTAACGGATAAGAGAGCTTCGAAAAACCATACATGGATATAGCAAAATACAACTTGGAGCATAGGCCAGTAGAGAGTATATATATTGGCGTATTGTCAACTGTTTAATAAACAGACATGGTGATAAATGCCGAGAAATTCACTTTAGTCAACCAATATATAGTGCATGAAATAAATAGTTCATTGCTAAAGTACAATGCTAAAATAATATAATAAAATAGTAATGATGCTGTATATATTACGTACCTATGTTTTGAATGATGACTCAAAACTACAGTGGCTAGACATGTTTATGTCTCGTTTAATATATTTATTAATTCATTTACATTTTGACTGACATGGTGTAGAACTGGCAGTGTGACAGTAGAGGATGTTTTAGCAGAAGTGCGGGAGTGCAGAGCGCAGACATACTGCACTCTCTAGTGAATAACTAGCTAGTTCTGTGATTAATGCATGGTAGGAGTGGAGATAGACAACTATCTGCTCAAGAACGTAGATACTACACACTAAAAATAATCACATATTAAATCAGCTTATACCAGTGTCCACATATAGGTCAGTGGCGAGTGTGATTACTTTCACAGGGGGTAGACTGGGTTCTATTCCAAAACCACAAAAGCAATACTGCACAAATGAGGCTATATAGCTGATAGGATTGACTAGGACATATGGTGGTACGTAAGCATGGTAGTTTTCAGAGGAAATTAAGACAGGTATAACGTGAGTACATGATCTATTCCTGAACTAGGGTGCCCTCTAACCATACTGGCACAGCTTGGGATTAGCTACGCCATACCAGACTGTGCAATGACATCATTGTGTCTACCTGGCCTGAAATACCAATATTCCTCATACATTCCAGACCCTGTCCATAGGCAACAAACTACAACAGCTGAGAAAGGTTCCACACATATGTTTCCCAACACTTTCCGCAAATATCAGCCACATGTATATCCTTGACATAATCAATTTCCGGGGGAAACCCAGCTTGCCCACTGGCCTGGATACATTCAGAGACTAACTACTGATACACGCTCTGCTTCTTACCTCGTGTTCTTGGTGTCGTGTTTAGCAGGCAACACGTTGTCGTCATATACATACTGATGATGATGATGATGATGGATGATTGTGGTGATAATGATGGTGATTATTAATGGTGATGATGGTGATTTTTTATGGTGATGATGACGATGATGATGATAATGGCGATTATTGATGGTGATGATGGTGCCGATGATGATGATGATGATGGTGATGATGACGATGGTGATGATGGTGGTGATGATGATGATGATGATGATGATGATGATAACTGATGATGATGAATACTAGTATTATGTTAATAATTATGATGATTATGCATTCGTAGGTTGTTATTGAAACAAAAGAATAAACATAAATTATGCATCATAATGGGACTCTTTTTTTTTATTAATTAGTTGTTCAACTTATAAAACATAATTCAAAAAGATTTCAATTCAATTTCAATATTGTTTCGTTGAAACAAATAACATGAATTATTTTATACTCAAACACAGCATCAGATGGTTAAACAATTTGTTGACACGTTAATCTAAAAATAATAGTTCATGTGTAGAATTGTTTTCTATCAAAACTGGTTGACATCATGTCAGACCTATTCAATGGTAAACATTGGAGTCCTGCATTATTGAAGGTACGTGCACACACGGATGCTGCCAGATTGACTGACGCACGTAGTACTATCAGACAGAACACATGGAACCATTCCACCATCAATAGCATATCAACATGGTATTTGCTTCCCACCATATTGGCACAAAGACGCTATTGAAAAAACAAACTGTATAACTGCTGTATACAATATGTATGTAGTTTTACATTCCACTGCAATAGCATAGTAGGTTACCTTATTCCACAACGTCCACAATTATATCACGATACATTTATTGTATATACAGTATGCATTGTTTAATTGTGTCGTTTAATAAGCAAATTATAAACAGTATTATTTAAAATCAGATGTATATACATAATTCCGGCCTTAATATGTTTACATATTAAATCAATTTCAGTTACTATAGAACGTTACTTTACAAAATAATTGATATAGATGTTAATAGTAATGCCCATATTCACAATAGTTTAAATACCATGCATGTTTTTGACACAGAAAACAAAAACTTAACTCATCTGATATTTATTGTCACGGTTCTCAGCTGTCACTGGTCACTGGTCATTATAACAGTGTCGTGGTCACTCGTGCCCTGACCAGCTGATATAACATAGGAGAAGGTCATTTAGTATTGGAAAGTATATTAACAAGACCCATTTGGTTCATAGATCAAAGCTGCTTTTATCTTTGAGTCAATTACCCTAATCTACGATTTGTGTGTCCTGAAAGTGTTGCTAATGAGGACAGGAGGCACCAGACCAAAGTACATCTGCTGTATTTATATAATAAGTCTACGTGCGGAATGTATGCAGTCACACCAGCGAGGAAACAGAGTAGTGTTCCAACTATAGTCCTGCCAAACACATTGGTAGCATTTTGTTGTCAATTAATTTGTATATATTGTGTGTGTATTCTGAAGAAAGTAGCTTTAATGTCTTTGTCAAGGACAAAGTGAATATATGTTCTAGCGCTGTGTACATGTAGATTCATATGTCAACTTAGGAAAAAACTGCTCAGCCTTATTATGAACGTAAAGATTACAGTGTGTTACACGACCGTATCCCAGCAGTCTACTTCCTGTGTTACGGTATATAAGAAATCCGGACATGTTCTTGAATAGAATAAAACCAATAACCACCATGCTATCCAAGAATCATTCCCCCACCTTTCCCGAATCACATTAACTGCTATACATGTATCATCAACTGCAATCTACAGAAAGGAGGCTAATTGTGCAAGTGCTCCAACTGAGACGTCTTCACAGTCAGTTGTGGTGGAACTATCTGCTGCGTATATGACATCTGCATGGACTATGTGCTGCGTGGTGCAGGACATTCTGCACAGCTTCCAGTGGCCTCCTATAGTCACACAGGTAAATGAGACACGAGGTATGCAGTGAGGTGATAATTGTTCTCATTTGCCGGATGCCTGTAGTGCCAATCTTGCAGGCGGAACTTCGGCACTGCTAAATGAGGTCATCTATCTACCATTAGGATGGGTGTGCTCCAAATGAAGAAACCGCATCCTAAATCCCGGAGAGATTCCGCCAATCGCTTCCTCAATCGTTAACAGGTGTCTCCAGATTTTACCTGTCAGAAAGTCCTATCTTGTCATAAGCAATCGTGGAGTAATTATTAAGGAACAATGTTTCCGTTGCGAGCTCTGTCTGTAGCTAACACAATGATTGATATAAACAAGGTTAATCGTATCTCTGTGAAAATATCGTACATAAACAAAACCACAGTTCACTGACATATTCAATATACAGTATATATACATGTATATACATTCAAATGTATACGTTTTTTCTTAATACACCGATTATAATATATATATGCCATTTAAATTAAAGCATATATTGGCTGTATTATACATTTTATTTACACATTCTGTTAATTAAATAAGAGTCTGATGTTTTCATAGGTCTATATGTCAGCACGACCTTTACCAACATACGCTAAAGTTGAGAATGTCATAACGTGGAATGCCAATGGAAAATATGCATAGGAATTTATTACGAACGTTTTTTGACAGCCAAGACAATAACCCAAATCTGACGAATTATAGCTCTACATATGTCATGATATTATGGTATGCTGGTGCTAAAGAATATGAAAATTGAGTTTACACGAACTTGAATAGAAAAACAAACATAAGCAGCTGCATTTGAAATCATGTGAATCTGAGAAACTATGAAAGTTAAGACTTATAATTTCTTATGCAACAAAAATACCTGTCTGTAAATGTGTTGTTCTATTTGTCATTCCTCACGTTGAACAGCGTAAACTCATCTTCTCCAGGAAAAT
Organism: Pseudorimula midatlantica; assembly: GCA_032361205.1. Classification (NCBI taxonomy): domain Eukaryota; kingdom Metazoa; phylum Mollusca; class Gastropoda; order Lepetellida; family Lepetodrilidae; genus Pseudorimula; species Pseudorimula midatlantica. The sequence continues at coordinate 3,369 of JAUTBR010192636.1, read as the reverse complement.
CTTCACTTTAAGGAAAATGATGAAAAACGTGTCTTTACTAAGCAGACTCTGATAACATCCAAACTCTATCTATACAACTATTATCACTCTGTTTCATATTGCAACATGTTGTCAAATAAAGTTTCAAAACGAGTTGGGATGCTTATTAACAGTATCAAGATGGGATGGAAATGATTGAGCATAAATGATATAAATCACATAAACTATTCTAAATAAATAAAGAATTTGATTCAAAGTTATAACATCAGAAATTGAGTTCTTCTTGTAAGGGTAATAACAAATGGCGCCCATGTTGTACAAGCAAGTATGTGTGATGGAAACCTTATTCGTACTCGGTCTCCACTTGAAGTGACATGTTCTACAGATGACAGCCATATTGTGCCATGCATAACTTTCTGCCAACAGTATAAGGTCGTGTTGTACAAGTACTATAGCCTACGAGTGCTGAACTTTGCCCACAACTGGTCGCAAGCTGTCAAAATGTCTTGCAACATGTATCCAATGTTTTTACACCGTAGCTGTCAAAAGGTACGCATTGCAGCATATGTACCTCCAACCTTTGTAAAATACTAAGTAGTCTTTTTAACGTACAGTATTGCAAATCATATCTCCAATCTTCGTAGATTATTTCCGTCATATTTAAATAAATCATGTAGTTCTCATCGTATTGCAAACTGGAATTTAGAGGCACTAGTTTTCATCATCTTCGTCAGACTTTGTTCTCACCCAAATACCAGATATTCTGGAGAACAAGAAGGCAAACCATTTCAGTGATTCATTTTATATAAACATAATACCAATTAATATAGTTCACATTTACATTATTTACTTTGACCCTATGATACTACAGATAGTTTAATAACTACCCACCTAACTAAAAGAAAATCGTGTTAAGCATTCATGAAAACTAAAGCAGATGGAACATGCTACATAAGCAAAATCTAAAATTCCAAATAAAATTATTAATACACAAAACTCACACTTATGTGTTACACTTATATGAATAGAATTTATGTATTTATTTAAAAATCACAAAGATCACACTGGACCTAGCTGTTACCAGAAACAGTCTATTGTGTGTTTTCTTGACTAAAGTATATACAGTAAAAATAAAACCTATTATTTAAACTATAGTAATATAATTTCTGATGTTGTCTGAGGTCCCAGTTAGAAGTTGGTAGTTTCCAGTATGTCACTATGTTAACCCTTTACTGTCAGAGATCACGGACGGTCAAGAACGTTGCCAAACCAACACCATTATGTCCAGCCAATGATCCCAGCGCTTCACCACGGACCTTCCATACAGCACCAGCGTGACAGATGTTAATGCAATTCACAATACAATACCCTTGATCACTCTTCAACAAAGGAGATCTGATCACGTCTTCTGAAAGGCGGCAAGGGAATACCTGTCAATTTGAAATGAGATCAGGGATTGCTGATCAAGGATTTGTAAAGTTTTCTACAAAGTCTTGTGCATAATGCACCATTAGAGATCTTGTATTACAATTGGTTTCATTTACTACATTACAATACACATATGTATCAAGTGATTGAATTCATTATAGCTATATTGAGTTTCAGAATGTCCTTGTTGGAAGCAACTTAAGGAGCAATGACTAATCCAGCAAGGACAACAATCAAACAAGGTAGTCTAACTTAAATTTCACGCTGAACTGTTAAACCTAGAATTTATGTAACTTTGTATAACATTATTTTGTGATGAAAGACAAGTCTATCCTTGCCAGAGACAATCATAATTGAAATTTCAAATTCTTCAATTCTTATAAAATTAATATGCATAACTAAATGTAATTTTGGTGAATCTGAAACAACTGAAATCATAGTTTCCAATCACAGTAGCTTATAAATGTATAATATGATCGGTGTTTTCCCTATAAAGTCATAACATGACCATTGTTTCTGTCCCATCTCAGATCATAATCTTAGCTGTATATCTCCTCATACGATGTAAGTTAATTACGCACAAGAAATAGTAGGCTACATATTGCCAGTTTATCAGTATAAAATAGAATCTGTTCAAACGATAATATCTGCAGGAAATGCACACACGCATATAAAAAAGAAAAGACAATTTTTGTTATAGGAAACTGTCAGCAAGGCATTCTACGGAATAGCAGTTGTACCGTAGATAAGAAAGTTTACGTTTGTTGGCCTCATCAAAGGTGGACATCATGTACGATGTAGCTGATTCGGATGGTAACTGACAAGATAATTATATAAATGGCAGGCGGGCTGCCTAATAGCAAACACCATGATCCATCTAGTTATAACACATTCTAACAATGTTCACTGGGACAAATGTGGATACATAACATTCCTCTTTCCATAAGTACTTTATAAATACCTATCCTAGCCACAAGTACCAAGCTTACATATTTACATGTATACCAGGGGTATGCTGTACATGTGTTTTTGGTTTATCAATTGCTAATAATGTCACTAAATGTTCAAGGTATGTTTGTCCAAACCAATATTGGCTTTTCTATTAATCCTTTTGTATTACATGTGCCAATATATTGTACTTAAAGATTTTATATATGGCCAGCAAGTACTATTATTGTACATCTAAATTCTTACAAAGATAAATAGTTAGTTGCTAAACAAAACGCAACAACTGAACAGAAGCTGTCTTGTTCAAGCTGTCTTCTGCTAAGTACACCAGACTGACTGTCACGTGATGTGCAACTGTATGTCAAAAACTGTGCTACGTGAGCATGTCACCGGAAGTGATGGTCCCAACATGAAAGAACCAAAAAAAAAGAAGAAAGTTTTGAACAGGTTCAGCTTATCACCTGTTAAAATATGTACAGTATACATCGTCTTCCGGAAATATAAAGTTCTTGCTTTTTGAAAGCACTCCTGAACAGGTGCAAGAAGACGAGGCGTTGTTGATCTGGTGGTTGCCTATGAACACTGGCGATGCCATTACGGTTATCTCCCTTTGTTCATCAGTATCAGGCCTGGCTCATGCGTTTTACAGTGAAATATATAACTCTTGCGAGTTCATCGTACGCAACAACATCAGATTGGCATAATACCATAAACGTTATTTTGAAAGATGTTAAACAGGTATTCACTCCTGTCCTTAATCCATATGTCCTCCTCTCCCTCATATACCACTCTTATAATTTCTCCCTGTATTTATGTCTGTCTCTGTCTGAATGTCTGTCTCTGTCTCTCTCTCTCTCTGTGTCTGTCTGTCTGTCTCGGTCTCTGTCTCTCCCTCGTTTATCTCTCTCTCTCTCTCTCTCTCTCTCTCTCTCTCTCTCTCTCGCGCGCGCGCTCTCGCGCTCTCTCTCTCTCTCTCTCTCTCTCTCTCTCTCTCTCTCTCTCTCCACGACAACG